>CATIWR010180955.1:0-43157 GCA_949677035.1 Omphalea diandra | reverse complement strand
ACCTTTTAATCAGACTTACATGGATGTTGTCAAAGGTGAATATAAAAATAGAGGAAGATTTTTGAAAATAGGATAAAGATTGATAGAACTGATGGGGCGAAAGGTAGAACTTTCTATAAGCCAAAAGTTATGTACAAGCCTAGAAAAGAGGACATCAAATGGCTTAAGGATTGTTTGGTTGGATATGTGTATGATGATGTCATAAAACCAGACTCACAAGAAGAGTTATTAAGAGAAGGCATTCTGTGTTATAGAGTTCGTGCATAAGGGGCAAAAAAGTCTTAACTAGCTTTGATGGTAAGGATAAAATGAAGAAGTTTGTAAATCAAGGTATAGAAAACTCTAAACAAAATAAGCAACCAAACATGTATTTTTCTTTAAATTCAACCAAGAGTGATAATGAGAACATAGTGAACAAAGATGAAGATGTGATGATTCACCCCAAGCATTCAAATAAAGATGGAAAGGGTATAATCACAACCCAAGTCAATTCGAGCCATAGTCAGAATTGTGAAGTAGATATATTAAGACCTTCGAGTGACAATAACAGGCTTACCCCCTATAAATAAGAATCATACAGTGCCACATAATGAGTTTGGTAGCTCCATGGGCTATATTGAAATGAGAGGTTATGAAAACCTTACTAAAAATCTAGGTGAAGATAGTGAAATGGTGTCTAAAATCGAAGAAGTAAGAGTGAGGGATCAAGACAAAATGGAGGTAATTTTTGAAAAATTAACAAGCAGCATAGAAAGTGATAAAATTTCAAGAAATTCAAAACGATAGAAACTAAAGAAGAACAAGTATATTAAAGCTAAATATGTAGTTGAGAAGTTCATGAAGAGGAAAGAAAAAAAAAGAAGAAAGATAAAATGGTTGAGAATTTAAAACATAATGTAGATCTAACGGAGCAAGTGGTAAACATGATTGATGTATTGGGAGATAAAAATTATGCTGGTAGCACTAGTGTGAAGGAGAAAAGAGCTGGAAGCATGGAATTGGAAGCAAGAGAGATGTGGAATCTTGGGGTGCCACTTGAGCTTACTAATACTGGAAATGAGGAGGAAATCCTTGCAAGAATAAAGAAAATGGATGAGCTTGGGTTATTAAGGAAGGGCAAGGAGCATAGATCAAGGTTAGTATCTAGATAATGTAATCTTGTCATGGAATGTTAAGGGTTTAAATGCACCTATAAAAGAAACACTATGAGCAATTAGATTAAGCTCAAGAAAGTGTGTTTTTGTGTAATTATTCATATTAAATGGAAGTTGTGTATGATAGGGAAATAAGAAAAATTTACGAGAAGGACAATTTTGATTAGAGGTGCAATGAAGCATCTAGAAGGGATAAAGGTATTATAGTTATGTGCGATAAGAGTTATTTCTCAATGTATGATATTGTGATTAATTCTCACTAGATTGCCATTACTAGAACTGTTATGCATAAGTCATTCAGATGCTGCATAAATGGGATTTATGGACCTTCTATTGAATTGAAAAGAACAAGGTTTGGGATGAAATATTAGAAGTAAAAATAAGGTCAATAATGTCGCAGCTAATCATTGACAATTTCAATAAAGTTTATGGCCCTTCTAAGAGAAGTGCAGGTTTCTTTTTCTCATTCAAATGTTAATGCTTGGGTAGAAAATATACATTAGGTAATAAAAAATATTCTAGCATATTAGACCACGAATTGGTTGATACGGATTGGTTTTCTTATCTATAATTACAAACACTTAAAAGAGGCTTGTCATACCATAATCCTATTATGATTGAATTTCCAATTATCAATTAGGATGGACGCTCATTTAGAGTTTTAGACTGCATGCTTAATCATCTAAATTTTAAGAAGAATGTGGCTTTCTAGTGGAGCAATATGAAAATCTCTAGTCCTTATGCAATCATTCAAAAACTTAAATTGTTAAAGGTTTACTTAAATAGATGAGATGCAGATGTTTTTATCAACATTAATTGTGAACTGCTAGAATTGAGGAGGAGATTGATGCAATTGATCTAGAAGTTGAAAATAGTCAATTGTGTCAAGATAAAATTAATAAAATAAGAGTTCTTTAAACAACTTTATGGAATAAGTACCATCAACAAGAAGTGCACTGAAAACAGGTTTCAAGGGTGAACTAGCTTAAAGTTGGTGATAAGAACACTGGGTATGTTTGGATGGGGTGTTTATAATGGAATGAAATGGATTTGATTGGTTTAGAAAAAAAATTTTATGTTTGGGTTAG
The DNA here is from genome assembly GCA_949677035.1 of Omphalea diandra. Lineage (NCBI taxonomy): Eukaryota > Viridiplantae > Streptophyta > Magnoliopsida > Malpighiales > Euphorbiaceae > Omphalea > Omphalea diandra. The sequence goes on along the minus strand of CATIWR010180955.1, from coordinate 40,915 downwards.
AGGGAATGAAATGGAATGGAAGGGTTTGAAAGGGTTTGGTAAACCCTCCAAACCCTTCCAAACCATTAAAATGCCAACACCCCAAATTGGGGTGTTTGCATGGGTTTGGAAAAATTAGGCACCAAAATTACATATGTGCCCTTAATTTAATATCATTTTGTCTTCTTTCCCGAATCCACAACATAAAAATTATAAAAAATTAATTGTTCACATTTTTTGTGAATTAAAATAAAATATAATTTTTGAATAATATAAATTTCTATTTTAATATTAAAAATTTGATAAATAAAAAAATAAAAGAAAATTATATTTGAATGCCACAACATAAAAATTATAAAAAATTAATTGTTCACATTTTTTGTGAATAAAAATAAAATATAATTTTTGAATAATAATAATAAATTTCTATTTTAATATTAAAAATTTGATAAATAAAAAATAAAAAAAAATTATATTTGAATGTATAAGAGTATTTTTGTCAATTTTAAGTTAACCTTCTATTTCATTCCAGTGCAAACAAATAAAATTAATTTCAAATCATTTCTTTCTATTCCTATACATAAATATAATTTAACACTTCCTTTCCAAACCAAACCAATCCATTCCATTTCATTAATAACCCTTCCATTTTATTATAAACACTCCATCCAAACATACTGTAAAAGTAACCTATCATCCACACTCCCCAATTCGAGCTATTAAAGATTAAGTAAATCGAAGATAAGAATGGCCTCTTGAACATCTCAACAGGACTTCTAGCACTGCCCTCCAACTAGAACAACTTAAAAAATGAATAACTAAAACTAAACCATCACAGAAAAAAATGCACATGCCAATTCGTACTATTAACGGTTAAGCAAACTGAAGATAATAGTGGCTCCTAAGCATTTTTGCAAAAGAGCTACCAAATTCAAAGTTCCTTCCAACCAGAACAACTTAAAATGATACTATTTTCTAATCAAATGGTCCTTCAATAAAAAAAAAAAAAAAAAGGTAATAATACAATTTCCATCCTCGATTGTTTCTCTATAATGAAATTAATTGTTCGAAGTCTACGTGGAGCAGCAAAACAATTAAAAGCCCAAAATAACAAAACAACAATGTGAATCAATGAAAGAAAAAAAAAAAACCAGAGAAATGTGAAATTAGAGTAAAAATATTACATAAGGGAGCCAGATCTTGAGAAATCTGGGAGTCTTCTTTTTTAAAAGTAGTGATACAATCTAATACAAGCTTGTTTAGATGCCAACTACCAAAGGCTTTGTTGTCTAGTGCCTTCTTTATCAACCAAGAAGAAATCTTTAGATCGCATTGACACGAATGATTAATAAAGGTCAAAGACAAAGAAATCAAGAGAAGAGAAAAGCCTGTACAATAGTCACGGGAAGAGAGGGTCGTTAGCATCAAAGATCTCGCCCAGCATCGGGTGGGTCAGCGTGAGTTTGTTTGTTGGGTTGCTTGCTGCCTCCCTTATTCTGGCAGTGTGTGTGTGTGTTCCTTTTGGTCGCTCAGCATCTGCCCTCACATCGTTGCTCGATCGGCGCCCCGTGACCAGCAAATACCAAAAGAAACGGAGGTAGGGAGCCAAGCTCATAGATCCTTTCACTCTTATGGATCTCCCTCCACTTCTCTATCTGCTTCGTGTACTCGACCCATCTCCGTTTCACTAGATCCATTTGCTAAAAGAGGGGGTCGAGCCACAATTGGTCTTTGACATTTTCGACACCAAAGGGAAGGGAAGGATGGGGCGGTAAGAGAAGAGTGAAGACATGAACGTGGGTGTGAGTGGAAAAGAGAGGGAACAGAGTGGGGAGGCTTTTTGGAGGGGTATTTTTATCCTTAAAATAAAAGATAAAGTCTCCGTTTGACCATACTTTTTTATTAATGATATATATTTATTTTTTATGATATAAACATTATTAAGTACAACGAAATAATAGTAAAAATAATATTAAAAGAGTTTATAGTATGTTTTTAAAATTTGAGAGATAGTTTAATCTAATATGTTTAATTTTATGAAATTTATAGTAATTAGTTCTGTAAAATTACTATTTTTTTATGCTTTTTATAATTTTTTATTTAGAAATTATTTAAAATGTTATATAATTTTAATTTTTTATTTAAAATTTTTATTTTTAAAATTTTTTAATTTTTATTTAAAAGGTATTTTATATGATAATTAATTTTTTAATATAATAATTTTTTATAATATAATATAAGATAATAAATACATGTAATTGTTTGATATGTAAGTTTAAAACTAAATAAGAGACTGAAATTAATATTAGAGAACGATGACAGATACGAACTGTTGAGCAAAACCATAACCGACCCATCAAAAGAGCAACTGGGTTCTTCTCGACTAAATCCCTGCGATTGACTCGCTTTGATTCACTGAGTCGGTTAGCTGATTTAAGTCGCCAATCACATCCGATCTCTTTCAGTTTTAATCGATTTGAGAATGAAAAAGAGAGTTAGAAGCAGCCCCGACAAGGCAGTGGTGAATGTTTGGCAACGGGAGGTTGGCGAGCTCTCCACCCGGAATTTCGCCCACCGTCTCGCTGCTTCTGAGGTCTCTCTTTTTATTGTCTAATCTTAAGTCTCTAGTTGTCTTATTTACTTTTGTGTTTATGCATATTATGAACTTAAATCAAACAGTTTACTTGTATTTTCAGTCGGGAGTTTTTTTCTTTTTTCTCTTGATTGATCATCAAAAGGCATAAAAATAGCATTTTGGGCTAGTAGATATCTTTGATTATGTAAAAACTGATATGGGTTATTTGATGCATAGCAGATATCCATGCCTGTGGTTCGACGACTGATTCTGATTTAGGGTATTTGAGTTTTAAGTTTTCAATTGCAGTTGTTGTCTCAGGCTTTCTCTGTAGGGGTTTAATTATTTCAGCTTGCTGTTCTGAAAGTTTCTTCTTATGCTTCAAAACCAAAGCAGACTGATCTATATCTTGCCTTGTTGTTTGATGTTAATATTAGCTTAGAGGGACATACTGGGTGCTGGATTCTGGCATTTATGTATTGATCGAGTCAGTGTCTTTTGTAATTTCCTATACGGATTTTTTGTTAGAAACAAATAAAAACAACATAATTGACAGATGTATGAATTTTTTTAGAATTTGTGATAAGGGTATCCGCAGGCCAGCTTACATGTCAATTGAAAGTTCCTTTCTGGACTATCTTATGGATCACTCCTCAAATCGGGAGATATTTATTATCTATAGGTGCTGGAGCTAAGAATGAAATTAGAAAATAAAGGAAGGAATAAACTTCCTCAACCACTAGGGGTTTCCAGATTCAGATACATAATTTATGCTACACATAAAATAAATAGGAAAGTACAACAGGAAATTAGTTTTTTCTAAAGTGTAACTTTTCTTGTGCTCAATTCTTTACTAATTTCCAACTATAGACTGAGCTCTGAAGAAACAGTTGTGATGCCTTTCAGGATCTTGTACTGCGACTTGATGTATACAAGAAGCTAGAGAAGCACAGAGGTTGTGTGAATACCGTAAGCTTCAATGCTGATGGCGACATTCTGGTGTCTGGTTCTGATGACAGAAGGGTTATACTCTGGGATTGGGAAACTGGGCGTATCAAGCTTTCTTTCGATTCTGGTCATAATAACAATGTTTTTCAAGCTAAAATGATGCCTTACTCAGATGATAGAAGCATTGTTACTTGTGCTGCTGATGGTCAGGTATATTGTATGTTTTGATAGGACATAATGTGTGATACCTCATTTGTTTACAACTTAGCACCTGTGTTGTTATAGATTTTACCTAAAAATCTTCTTGGCCTGATATAATATCTATCTTATGATTGCTTTCTTTTTATATTTCAGAAAGCTTCATGAATCAAAGAGAGAAAGAGTGATTTAATCATGAAGTCAATAGATTAGGGTATATTAATAATGCCAATATATATTCTTCATGAGAAATTTATCCTCTGTTCTAGGTTCGACATGTTCAGATTCTGGAATGTGGAGCAGTGAAGACCACATTACTAGCTAAACACCAAGGACGAGCTCATAAGCTGGCAATTGAGCCTGGAAGTCCTCATATATTTTACACTTGTGGTGAGGACGGATTGGTTCAACATGTGAGATATGTTTTCCCTTCCTAATTAGTATATCAATTGTTAACCCTGTAGTTTTGTTTGTTAGAGTTATTAAGTAGCTTTGGACACCTACATAATTGCTTAGAGTCATGAATTGTTAAAGTTTTGACTAGTTATGCTGTTATGCAGGAAAGTTTTGCAAATATGTATTTTTAAGTTCGAAATATCATGGTCTGATACAAAAATGGGGCTGGAAAAGAAAAGGAATGAAGCACTGAATCATCAATTTCTGTCTGTTTACTTTTCCTTAGTTTTCTCACCTTTAGCAAATTCACAAACTAAATGTCTGACTGATTCTTAACCTTGGATGTCTTGAAGGAATAGAAAGATCTGTGTCCCTGGTCATCTTAATTGCTGTTTCCATACATTTTGATCTTATGATATGATTTTCAACTGTTTATCCATAGTTGGGTCGTACCAGTATGTGACAGTGTCAATGTCATTTCAGTTTGATCTGAGAACTAGGCGTGCTACAGAACTTTTCACTTGTCAACCAATCGATGATAGGAAAAATTACATGCCAGTCGTCCCTCTAAATGCAATTGCAATTGATCCAAGGAACCCAAATCTCTTTGCAGTTGCCGGGTCAGATGAGTATACCCGACTTTACGATATCCGTATGTATAATTGGGATGGGTCAACTGAGTTTGGTCGACCTACTGATTACTTTTGTCCTCCACATTTGATTGGTGATGAGCAAGTTGGAATAACAGGGCTGTCATTCTCAGAACAGAGTGAGCTTTTAGTCTCTTATAATGACGAGTTCATCTATCTTTTCACCCGGGACATGGGATTAGGTCCCAACCCAGATCCATCCTCTCCAGTTTCCATGGACAGTAATGTAAGTGAATTCAGATCTATGGATGCTGATGGTAAAACTGCTCCCCAAGTTTTCAAAGGACATCGAAATTGTGAGACTGTCAAGGGGGTTAGCTTCTTTGGGCCCAAATGTGAATATGTGGTGAGTGGATCAGACTGTGGTCGGATATTTATTTGGAAGAAGAAGGGTGGAGAGCTCCTTCGGGTCATGGAAGCAGATAAGCGTGTAGTGAACTGTATCGAACCTCATCCCCACACCACTGTGCTTGCTAGTAGTGGAATTGAGAATGACATAAAGATATGGACTCCGAAGGCCACTGAGAGAGCTATTCTGCCTACAAACATTGAAAAGGTATCGCTTATTATATTGTGTTTATCACTCAAAGCATATATTATATTGTGTTTATCACTCAAAGCATATCCTTGAAAATTTTATTTAAATTGATGTCTAGGGCTTAGCTGGATGGTGTAACTTCCAAACAAGATAGCATGTAAAAATCAAATAAATGTTGGTAAAGATTATTCCTTTGTACCTTGATGTAATTCAACTTTTGTCAGACTGCATGTTTCTTTCTTGACAACTTCTCTTCATGGTGTGGAATGCAGACGATAAAAAAAAAAAAAAAAAAATGATGAGGAAGGCAACCATTAATCTGAAAATTTCATTTAGTTATCAATGATCTGAAAAAGTTAAAGAAGCTCATAAGAATACTCGTATAGGCATCAAAAAAATCACTAACCATAATGACAAAGCAAATATGAAAAATACGAAAATAAACCCAAATAATTATTTTCTAAATTTCCTCCCAAATTGCATTCTCCTAAAGTCCCTAATAGGTGGCTATATATTCACTCTGTCAGCATATGTTCTTGAATAACCTTCGAAGTTCTGATTGTCTGTTAATGTTGAGTGTTCAGTAGCATGTACAATTATTTTTTATATGATTAACTGCTTTATACAGAAGACCTTTGTTTTATGAGTATTATATTGTCATTATTTTGTTTCATTTATTGGGGGAAAGTGTTGATTAAGCATTCTAGATATGTGGTTATTGGCTGTTTTTTCCAAGTTCACATTTGGAGGGAAGGGGGATTGCGGAAAAAGGGAAAATACTTACATGAAGGTCTTGCAAGGACTCCTTGTGAGTCTGCCCTGATTGGTTGATTCAATCAGTCTATGGTAGTCTGAGGAATAATTAATTTTTACGCCAGTATTCTCTGCTGTTACTTGTTTGGGAAAGGTTCTGATGCTTGATCGCACTCGATGGTTTGCCATTGGTGATGACGATGAGAATGAAGACATCAATGATGATGTTCATTTTTCTTCTGATGATGATAATGACAACGATGATGACGATGATGATCAAGATGATGATGATGATGATAACGACGACGACGATGGCGATGGTGCTGATGATGATTATAATGATAATGATTGCAATTTGGATGTTGATAATATTGTTGATGGTAATGATGATGCAAATGATGATTCTGATTCACTCTTTCTCTGTTCAGCTGAAACCGAAGCCTAGGGGCTGGATGTACCGTGTAGCTTCGCCTCAGGACCTGATGTTGCATCTGTTTTCATGGGAAAGGCGGAGAACTGGCCCAGAGCGCAGTGAAGAGAGTTCAGCTGCTGGCAGGGATCTTTTGGAGCTTATACTGACATTCAATGCCAACAGTGATTCAGATGATGGAGGGGATACGTCAAGTCGTGATGACTTGTTTGGCTAGAAGATGCAGTGTCTACCTTTAGCCTACAAGAAAACCATAGTAATTGTACATAACATTGGCTTAAGTTGAACTATTTTGTGTTGCCTCACAAATTTTAATGTCAGCTATTTTATTAAAGTTCGTTTTGATTCCTAAATGATTATGTTCTCCCTTGTTATTGTTAAATTCATTTTCATACAATCAATATATATAATAAAATTTTGATTTCAAATTCAATTTTAGGCAAGTGATTACAATTTGTTAACTAATTGTTTATTTGAGATTGTCAAATTAACAGTTTGGCATATAAGGGATTATTATTTTTATATAAAACTTTCTAATTAAAAATAACTGTAAATAGAAATAAAAAATTTATTAAAAGAAATTATAAAATAAGTAATTAAAAATATAAGTTAAAAATTTTATATTATTTATTTTAAAATAAATGTTATTTATTTTATTGCATTTTTGTACTAAAATTGTATTTTATTGAATATTTTTAAATATTTCAAATAAATATTAAATTATAAATACATATTATCTAGTAATTATTAGTTGTCTATTATTCATCTTTCCTTGTGTATTTATTGGATTAAAGTACCAAACATACCTCTAAACTTGTTCTATATAAAGGACAAAATGAACTTTTTCGTCAAATTTACTTCTAAACTTATATTATTTTCGTTAAAATTACTCTTAATCTTATATTATTTCGTTATAAAAGACATTTTTCGTTAAAATTACTCTTGATTTTATATTATTTCATTATAAAAATCTAAAATACTAGCTGAGCAGAGTGTGTGCATTATAAACACAATTTAAGAAAATCGAATTTAAATGTACTTTGATAAAAATATAACTTCCCTTAAATCCTTAAATCCCTAAATCTCAAAAACACAATTTCACTTTGACAATGAAATTTTGTTAATTAAAAAACACGAAAGAACGATATATTTGTGAAGTAATAATTTAATTTGTTCATTCAATTGTAACATAGATAAGAAGAAATGAGTTAAATAGTAGTATAATTGTATATAACAGTATTGCTAAAATCTTTATTTTATAATTTAAAAAATTATTATTTCAACAATAATTTGAACATAATAAAAAATAAAATATTTGTCTTGCGAAAAATTCCTGTAGAATAAGGAAGCAAAAACAAAGGCATGGGGAAAACTCTCTCCATAAAGAGAGTGGGATCGAGGATGAAAATATTTATTGCCCCGTCCATTTGTCATTTCTAATTCAATGCTTATTTAATCAATATTTTAGACATTTATGATGAAATAATATAAGATCAGATGTAATTTTGATGAAAAAAACTTTATGATAAAATAATATAAGATTATAGATAATTTCGACGAAATAATACAAGTTTAAAAGTAAATTTAATGAAAAAATTTATTTTATTTTTTATTGTTACTTAAGTAGAAGTTCAGGATTCATTTGGTACTTCAGCTGTATTTGTTGTTTGATTATTGTAAAAAAGTTCTACAACTCAAAAAATGAGCCGAAGGCTCAAATCAGCTCCTAAAGTGGTCCCGAAAGTTATTTTGGTTTGAAATTGCATTTGCAGTCCGTTGGATCGTTTAAATATTTAAAGCTGCACAAAAAGGTCCAATCGATGATAGTGTTAAAAAAACATTAATATAGTGGATTCGAAAAGTCATTTTGATCATGAAATCAATTATTATTAATTCTAGTTTTAGAGTTAATTTTAAGTTATTATTTATTATTTGTAAACAATTATTTTTTTTATAGACAAATAATAGTTTAGACGAAACTAAGAAGTAGTATCTAACAAAACACAATCAGAAAGCAAAAGAAGGCACCCAACTGCTCTAGGACTAAAGTTCTTTGGAACCAGCGGACTTTGTAAGGTGGTGAGCAACTTTATTTTCATCCCTTCTTATGTAAGACCAGTGGCAGCAAACCAAATCTTCTGCAACAACTCTAATTGCATCTAAAACAATCCCAAACTCATTGATCACTTCCTCTTTAGACGTCAAGCATTTTATCAGAGTCTCATTATCACTTTTGACGACCACTTCATTCACTTGGTTGGCATGGGCGAGACTGATAGCCAACAAAATAGCTTGAGCCTCTATAAAAACACTAGACTATTGGAACTCAACTACTTTCCTAGCATAGAAGCGCACATTTCCTCCAACATCCCTAGCCACCACTCCCAACTCCTACGAATCTGTACCCACTACACTGGCATCACAATTGAGTTTGAGGATATTACCAATTGGCCTTTTCCATCGATTCTGCAATCTTCTAGCCTCAGGAGGTTCTTAACTATTATTACTTTTGTAACCTGACAAAGTTCTATCTGCCAAGGATAAGATATATCTCCAGTCAAACTCCTTTTGATCAATAACCAATTTATTCCTTGAAACCCAGTAACCCATGTAACAACACAACATTTTTTTAATAGTTCTTCATCCATCTAAGATTTTAAGCTTAGAAACCATTCTTTGACAAAATGTTTGTTGAACCCAGTAGTATCCATTCCGAAACGGCTAGCAAGCCATAGACCTCAACCCAAGGATAAGCACAAAGAGCGCGAATATCAGTTTTCGCTGTTGAATCGCATTTAGTGCAGATTCCATCCCCCCACTCCCATCCTCTTTATTAGCTTTCCAGGAAAGTATTAGAATAATCAGCATATGAACATTCTGAGGCGGATATTCTGCATCCAAAAAAGTATTAAATTTTTGTCCATTTCATAAACATAAATGACTATATATATATATATATATGAGAATCACATTTAATTTTAAATTTTTTTAATAATTTATTCTTTCATTAACACTGTTAGGCCTTTTTATGAAGCTTCAAATAACTAAGTGGTTCAATTGACTGAAAATAAAATTTTAAGACCAAAATATTTTTTCAATCAATTTTAAGGGCTGATTCACTTCTTCGACCAAAAAAAGTGCTTGGTCGTGTGAAAACATGCTAGCGGTTTTTAGCATCGGCAGGATCATTCGAATATTCAAAGCGTTGATTGGTTTTTGAGAACTAGTGTGGAACCGTAAAACCCTCAAATAAATAAATAAATAAATAAATAAATATATATATATATTTATTTATTTATTTTATAAAATATATTTCCTTAATTGTAAAATTTAATGCGATGTTTAAAGATGCAAATTTTATCATAACTCCTCGATGTATAAAAATGATAAATGATTTTTGTTATTTGAAAATATATACATTACTTTTTCATCATCCTCGTACAAAATAAGATCTAACTAAGCTAAAAATAAAAAAAATAGTGTCTAATTAGACTTAATTTTATGTATGATTAGATGAATCCAAACAGTATTGAGATCAATTGAGTTTTGGGCCATATATTTGTGCATTAATTTTAATTTGTCATGTTAAAAATCTATTATTTATTAATCTTTATTAATTATTTTCTTTTATCTTGTGTGTGTATATATATGTGTATGTATATAATATAATAAAATATAAGATGATATATAGATATAATTTCTTAGCAATATAAAATCATAGAAAATGAAGTGATTGAGAAGTATGCATTTTCCTGGACCTTGTTCAAATGTTTCTTTGTGTCATTCCTTACATATTTTCATTTATAAAATTTTTATTTAAAATCTATCATCCCCTCTGAAAATATACTACATTTAATAACACATAATTTCAAAAAAGATTAAAATTCAACCTCTTTAAACAAAAATCAAACACTATTTTTTCACATTTTGAATGAAATACTTTTCATAGTGTTAGTTACTTAACTTGGATGCCAATTCAAGAAAAGATGAAACGAGTCCTTCAAAATTAACAATTTTGAAGTTTTGGCCTCAAGTTACAGTGGAATAATGTAATTCTAATTTTACACTTTCTCAAAAAAAAAAAAAAAAAAAAGATAAAACATAAAAGAGGAAGGATGAATAAATACATAATTTATTGAGGTTTAATAATGTGTCCACATCCTCTCTCTAAGAAACCATTAAAGTCTTTTACTGTTTTCAGTCACAAAACTAATCTCTTTTTTTTTGTAGATAAAAGAATTATATTCCTTTTTATAGGCGTAAGAGAAACCTTCTGTACTGTTCTTTTTACAATTAAGAGAGAAAAATCTTATAGTGTTATTTGTGGGCCAAACGCTAACCTCAGAGCCCTTATAAAAATTTATCCAAGTATCCAAACCTCTACGTAGATGGCAAATACATAAGTGCATAAGAAAAGTCTACATTCAAATCCTTACAATATTGTTGTTTATGCTTACCCTATCCACCATTGCTTTTAAACCTGTCTCAGGTTTATATTCGGGTAATTTTATAGGCCAAATAGTAAAAACCTAGTGGATAGAAAAATCTGTGATAAGGAGTCAGGATAAGTATTTGAGGTTATTTTGAAAACTTATTGAGTTAAATAAAAATGTTAACATTAGATTGGGAACTAAATTAATTTTTGGTTTAAAAGCGAAAATTCTTTTGAGATTACATTGTAAGTGTATTAAGCAAAGTATGCAAGAAAATTCACATGATTTTTGGTGTCTAATAATAATAATAAAGTAACAAAATGATTTTCACCTACTATTGAAGAAAATTAAAAGAAGATAACATTAATTGGAGACAAGAAATTAGAGACATAATGATGCAGTTTTTGGAAAATAAAAATAGGGGTGACAAAGTTCACTCATACCCATTTATCCACCCATATTCATCCTCTAAAAATACAATATGGGTGATAAATGAGTAAATTATATATTAAATGAGTGTTAAATGAGTTATTACCTACTTAATTCTATTAATATATGAGTAGATCTGAATTGGATAAAGATACGCATTTATCTAATACTTTTTTCTTTCATTATAGCTTTAATAGTATATGATTTTATAAAGTCAAAATAAATATATACATCACGAAAAATAAATACTATATCATTATTTATGCAAGAAATGTAAAAATTTATATTTAAATAAAGTATATAATAAAATATCAATTTAAAAAGTAAAAAATATGTTACATATATGTTTTAATAAAGTTTGACTAATTCAATTCATTCAATTTTGCTATTTCAAAATAAAATCAAATTAAATTAACTATTCTTAAACAAATAAAATTGAATTAAATTTTAAATGCATGTAGGGTTTTTAATTGTTTTTCTCTCTCAGCAAAATGTTTAACAACATTAATTTTTTTACCACTTTTTTCACAATTGTTCAATTTCAAGGAAATTAGCCTCAGCCTCCTCTTTGGAGGAAAAAAGAAAAGTGTCAATTAATTTTTCATTAGTAATCGAACATTTGTTTCATTATAAATTGAGAAGTCATCGCTAAACTAATTACCTACATATTATAGAAAAAATGCTTCTAAACTAACATATTATAGAAAAAATGCTTCAATCATTTATAAAATGCTTCATCTATTGCTTTTCCTCTGCAATTGCATAATAGACTTTTCCAAGGCAGCTATCCCTCCATCGTCAGTCATATATGTGATTTTACATTGTTTAAAACAGTATGCTAAGGACTGACAACTTTTACTAGATTAATTAACTATAACTGAACAAGATTGGCCATTTATATTTAATTAACCAATATAAGGAAGGAAATTGAAAATATCCTAATTATAAGTCTTTATATTTAATTTTCCAAATTGTGAGTATTATGTTAAATTAAATGATAAATTTCAATTCAGAAAACTTTATAAAAATCACAAATTCGATTATCTAAAAAATGGATCAATTAATTGAAATATAAATATTTTTTATAAATTTATATTTAATATAAATAAAAGTTTATTTAAAATTCTACTTTATTAAAATTAAAATTTGAAAATGTAAATTTTAGTCGCTTAGTGATAAAATTAATATTTTATTTTCATATTAAAAATTAAATTTAATTGTAGCTTAATTAAAATAAATATTTTAATTTAGTCAAAATATTTAATTTCAAGCAGCTCAAATTTTAATGGATAAATGGATGAATATGAATTAAATATGGTTAAGTGGGTATAGTTGCCCACATATAAATCTTAAATGGGCCATAAAACTCTAATCCTTGTCCATTTACATCTAGTAGTAGTTAGGGAAAGAAGAAGAGAGAAAGCACCTTTAAGCATCAAATTTTGGGCCTTAGGATGCAAAACCCAATGATAAAAATCATTGAACATATTCCCCAGAATGCAAGAAAAAATTGCCAAATGAAGAGGAATGAGTCCTTAGGATGCCTTGGAAAGTCTAAAACCAAGTCCTATCTCTAAGCCCAAGTCCAAACCAAGCTCAAGCCCAAGATAAGCCTAAATTGTCAGCCTAGATTAATGGGTTGTAGAACCCACTTAGCTTGGTTCTACAATCTAGTGACCAAGGTTGTTCAACCCTGCTTTAAACCCTAATAGAGGAACCTTCTAGAATTGGTCCATCTCCTTAAACCCTTGGTCTGGACAACCTTATATGTTGGATGTACAACCCGACCTTGACTGTACATCCTGTGTACAAACCCTAATTCTAAGATATCAATCTCATTTTCTATGATTGGATACAAACATCTTACAACCAGAATAATTTTTGGCCTAGGTGCACCCATCCATCATCTATAAATACCGCCCCATTTGAAAAGGAGGGGGAGGTTTGGATAACCCTGGTCTTACTCTGCCAAAATCTCTTCACAAACACCATCCAACACAAAAACATCAAAACCCTAAGTCATTCCATCCATTCCCATGGCAGAACAAGGCTTAGCCTTTTTTTACTCTTGTGCGTTCCTTAAGCATTTTGGAGGATATAAATCATTTATTGAGCCTCTAAGGGCAAGGAATATACAAAGGCATTAGAGACTCCCCCACCCCCTCTTCTTTTATTTCTTTTTCTTTTTCTTTTTCTTTGTTTTGAAAATTCAAAAAAAATTAGAGGTTGTACAACCTTGATGTAGGCTGTATAGCCCACCTTCTGAGCTGTACGACCTTCATAATAGGTTGTGCAACCTAGCATCTTAAGAACAATTTTACAAAACTCTTTCTATTGTCCTTCAAATTCTCTTATTTCAAAGTTGTTTTTCATAAGTTTTTCTGACTCTATTGGTAGAATAGGGTGAGACTAAGTGACCTAAGACCTCTATTCACTTTACAAATAAAAATTTGAACAAGTTTTAAATGTTTTTATGGTGCATTTCATGTTAGTACTCTATATTCATCCATATTTTGATCAATTTGTATTTTGAGTCTTCTGTTTGGATTAGATTTGACAATGACCAAGTGAGGAATTTAAGGTTCTTAGGAATTTGGGAGTCTCATTACAGTCATGGTTACTTCTAAGAATGTTATTAGCTTGTTTTGGCCTTGTGATTTTCCCTTATAGAGATGACATTCTAACCTTTGTCATGGTTAGTGGTGCCCATGGATGCCATGCTTTTTAGAAGCTATGAGGAGGAGTGTTTCATAACCCTAGGATCCCCATTCGACCATCTTTTCCTGAGGCCATTAAACATCCTCCAAGTTCTTTGCACCATATATTTTTGATTCTTTACCTTGCATGATGCATATGTTTACGTTTTGATGCTAAATTGCTTCTCATATGATATTGGGGTGTGTTGATTATGGACTTAGAAACATGCATAGGTACCTTTTACATGGGAGATATGGTAATATGTATTATACTTAGTTGTTTTGCCTTTTTTTTTTTTCATTTTATTTACCTTATGTTTCTTTTACATACTAACTTTTGCATTTTTGTGGTGTAGGTGTTTTGCCTGATCTAGACCATAAATTTGGTCTTTATAATAATCCTATAAGATTATGGATGGCCATTTGATGGATGAAATGCATTTTAATCCCTATGTCATGTCACATGACCCCAACTTCTTTTTTTTTTTTTTTAAATAATTATGTATATGTGATGAGATACATATTAATCCTTATGCCATGTCATATGACCCCCACTCCTTTTTTTTTTTATAGATAATTATATATATGTGATGAGATGCATGGAAATACCTATGCCATGATGCATGATCCCAACCTCTTTTGAGTTGTTGACTTGGTTTGTTTGATTTGATAGCACTAAAGGCATGTTTAGGGCCATTAAAATGGACTAATTAATAACTTGGTTAAGATATTAAAAGTGAACCAAAGATGCCTAAAGGTAGGATCCTATCATTTTGCTAGTTTAGGGGTGCCTAATTTCTTCCCTAAGTTGTACCCAATTTCCAAACCTAATATTTGATGGGATGAAGATGGAATGGACCTTCTAATTGACTTAGCTTAGGCTTAGATTTTGCTTTCCCTGGATTTTTGTCTCAACTAAAGTTAAGTGGCTCCTAGGGATGGTACCAAAGTATTGTCCCGTCTTGGTCCCTCGATGACCATAAATTGGACTTGAGGCTTTAAACTTTCGCATGACCTAAAGGATCCCCCGTTGATCTAAACATTTGCCATTTTCTGGGATCATTACTAATGTAAAGACCTTCATCTTCTTGACTCCTTGTTGGTTGATAAAAGGATAGAGTCATAAGCAAGATTCCACTCATTTGAGCGCAACCCTGAAAACATGATTGAGGTGCTTAGAGTGGTGACTTCACAAGGGATGCATGAAGTTGACTTCACGTTCAATCTTTAGTGCGCTTAACATTTTAAACTTATTATTAATCAAGTCCATTTGCATTCATGTACCCTGCACACTTCACCTCATGCACTAGGTTTTCCCTTGGACAAATCGATGGCCTTTCAAGCTAAAGACTTAAGCTTTATTTGGGCTTAGGAGATTGTAAGGAGGGTCCATCACTCATTAGCCTAGTTCCTCTAGGTATATTGAATATGGATCACAATAATTGCCACCCAAGCTTATGGGAGCCATCAACTACAATAACCCTCTTAACTATTAGGTGCATGTAGGAGGTAATAATACTGTAGACTAGGTCACTCTATTTTGTTTGCATTTCTTCAAGGAAGAGTTGGAGTTCTAAAAAAACAAGGTTAGGCAATCCAGTGTAAAGTGCAATTGTTAGTCGATTCCCTATAATGTAATTATCCCCATAAGTAAATACTTGTACCCCATTCCTCACTTTGTAAAGAATTTTGATGTAAATTTCCCTTTCGCTTCATTAAGGGGATTTCTTCGCATTTTGTGTATATGCTTCTCCAATTAATGTAAAGAGGTTCCTCTAACTCCTTTTTGTGCATGTTCTTTAAGACTTTAACTCTTCACAGTCCAAGGCAACCACATATGTTCTTTAACCCTCATTGGTAGAAGAACAAAAACCTTCCTAGGATAGAGCCATTAGACCTCATGTATAGGAGGAATAAGGTTGGAAGGATCTTTTGCCAATTGTGTGTGCATACCACACATATCATGCATACATGCATCATTTACTCGTACATGCATCATACAACTAATCCATGTCTTGCAACCATCATAGCTTTATTTAAACCCTCGTAGAAAAGAAGGCGCAACTGACTTATTAAGTGATTGTAGTCATTTTAACATATATTTTAGGTTAATAAATTAGGAGTTTTTCTTATTTTTATAGTATTTTTATTTTGAAATAAATTAATTTTATGTATATTTTATGTTTGCATTAAAATTTCTTAAAAAGGAACTAAATTGCATTTGCAGTAGTTTGCATGGGTTATTACATGGCCCATGCGTAGGACCATATAGAGATACAAAGTAAACCAATTAGCAAAGCAAAATCACGTAACCAGTTAAGTGTATGGGCTGTTGCATGGTCCATGCATTGGGTCATGCAAAACGTTAGATCTAGAATTGAGAAATGCTAGTAGGTTGCCATTTTAGACTAACAAAAACCTAATATGGATAGAGATTTCTAGGCAAAAAAAGCAGATTCTTAGAAGAAAAAAGTGAATCTAAGATCTACACCAAATAAAAAGAAGATTTTGTGAAGATTGGATATATTCTCTTAGGGTTTTCACTATTTTTATTTAGCAAGACTCTTCTCTTGAAAATTCTTTTACTCAATTCAATGGATTTTTTCTTCTTTGTTTTTTTTTTTCTTCTTTTAGGTGAACTAATTCTTCAAATTTAGGGATTAGGGTGAAAGCTTAATATTTATTTCATGATTATATGAAGTGATTTTTGTTTCAATTATGTTTGGTGTCTTGATTTAATAAGTTTGAGCTTAATTGATCTTGTATGTATGAATGACCGCATATGTGCAATGTTTTAGATTTTAGACGATAGAGTGAGAATGAAAGTCTAGGGTTGGTCTCAATATACTAAACTAGAAGATTGAGACCGCGATAGTAGGCTTAACTTCCAGGGATATTTAAGGATTATTAATGAAACTTAATGCATTATTATTAAATTTTGTGATAATGAGAGTATGCATTCAGTAATAATAGACTCAATTTTGCTTGAGAGAGATTATTGGATAGATTAGGAAAATCTTTCTTCAAGCACAACTCAATCTCAATTGAAAGAATTCTCCTGATATATTTATAGAATGGTATTGTGGTGTACCCAAATTTCCTAGAAATCATTGTCAAAATAGTTTCTTTTTAATTTAATATTAATTTTATTTAATTATTTTTACAATTTCAATATTTATTTATTATTCTCTTTTTATTTCAATTGCTACATAATAAAAAAATTAAGACTTTATTAGTACTTGTGTAAAACAACCCTTGTGGGAATGATCTCTACTTATCATTATATTATTTGAAGCAACTTGTGCACTTGCTAAGGTTTTACACACAATAAATTTTTGGCATTATTGTCAGGGATTGGTTCTTCATAATATCAATTTCACTTAAGATTTTTATTAATCTAGTATTTAAATTCTATATTTTCAAAAATTTTATGAGTCTAATTTTGGTTTATTCTTTTGATAGGTGAAGCGCTTGGTGTATGCAATATTCAAAAAGCCTATAATCATTTGAGTTTGATCTTGAAATTGAGTGCACTTTTCATCATTGAAGGCAAATCTAAAAACAGAAAAAGAGTTTGTTGAAGGTAATAATGGTTGATGAGAGGCAACAAAGGACTTTAAGGGAATTTGTAATGCCACAAACACAAGAGGCTCAATCGAGTATTGTAAAACCCGTCGTTGTCAACAACAATTTTAAGGTCAAATCAACGATAATCCAGTTGGTGTAACAAAAAACTTTTAGGTTGAAGCTAATGAGGATTCGAATGCCTATATCACCAATTTCTTGCAACTTTTTGCAACCTTCCAAATTAATAGGGCAACCAATGATGCAATCCAATTACTGTTATTTCCTTTCTCCTTGAGAGATAAAGCTAAAAGGTGGCTGAATTCTATGACACGTAACTCATTTGCTACTTAGGAGGATCTCTTTAAGGCTTTCTTAGCAAAATATTTTCCATCAGGCAAGATTGTACAATTGAGGCAAGCAATTGCAAGCTTTCAACACGAGTTGGGAGAGACATCATATGAATCATGAGAGAGATTTAAGGAGTTGCAAAGAAGGTGTCCCTGTCATTGCTTGCTAGATTTGTTAGATAGTGCAAACTTTCTATAATGGGGTAAACCATTTAGTATGCATTACTATTGATACCACAATAGGAGGTGCGCTAATGGAAAAATCAACTGATGAAGCATGTGCATTGTTGGATGAGATGACCTCAAACAACTACGAATGGGCAATCGAAAGGGGGATCAATAAAAGGGTTGCGAGTGTTTGTGGCATTGATGCCTATACCATGTTAAATGCCAAGATGGATGTTATTATAAAGAAGTTTGAAAAGGTGAGTGTGCATGCTATCAATACCATATCGTTGACTTGTAAATGGTGTGGAGGAGCACATATGGGAATTGAATGCCAATTAGGGAGTCCTTTTGCTTAAACTTTTATCGAGCAAGTGCAATATGTTTCCAACTTCAATAGGCAGCCTCACAATCCATATTCCAACACCTATAATCCCTAGTGGGGGAATCATCCTAACTTTTTATGGACCAATCAAGCCACTAAAGCTAAGCCTTCTCATCTTACCCAACTGATTCCATAAGAAGAGAAGCAATAATATGATATTCAAAATTCTTGATTAAGAAATTTAAGAAGGTAGAGACTAAGCTAGATAAGATAGACAAGCTTAAAGTGAGGGTAAATCAAATAGAGCAACATAATTGACATTAACAATTGGCTGACATTATTAATGCAAGAGAACAATGCCAAGGAATTACTTTGAGAAGTGGCATGGAGATACCTGACTCCCTATGCAAACATAAGGATGAATGTAAAAAAATAACCCTAAAAATTTCTAAAGTACTTGGAATCTCAATATAAGAAAGTGGGGAAACAACCCTAAAATTCAACCCAGATGAGAAAGACAATATGGATGAAGCTCAAGAGGAAGAACAAAGTAAGCCTATACTAGTAAAACCTTATGTTCCACCTATTCCTTTTCCTCAGTGGTTGTAAAAACATAAGTTGGATAAGCAATAGCTAAGTTCTTAAAGATTTTCAAGCAAATTCATGTCAATATTCCATTTGCTAAGGTGTTAGCACAAATGCCAAAATATGTAAAATTTTTCAAACATCTTTTGTCTAATAAGAGGAAGTTGGAGGAATTTAAGACCATAACTCTCTTTGAGGAATGTAATGCCATGATCTAAAACAAGCTTCCATTAAAGCTTAAGGATCCAGGGAGTTTCTCTATTCCTTGCCAAATTTCTCATTACAAATTTAATGGAGCACTATGTGATTTAGGTGCTATTATTAGTCTATTACTTCTTTTTATTTGCAAGAAATTAAAGCTTATTGAGATCCAACTAATTATGGTTATATTACAATTAGCAAATCATTCTATTAAATACTTGGTTAGAGTGGTCGAAACGTTCTCATGCAAGTGGGGAAGTTCATTATACCATTAGATTTCATTGTGCTCAATATGGATACAAATGTGGACATGCCATTAATCTTTGGAAGACCATTCTTGGCAGCTGTAGGAGCTATAATTGTTGTGAAGAATGAGAAGTTAACTTTGAATGTGATGGGAGAATAAATGGAATTCAATGTTTTCAAAACAATAAAACAACCTTTTACCATTAAAGATTGCAATAGGATGGATGTAGTTCATGATCTAGTTTAAAAGGTTTCATAACATGAGCTTCCTAAGGATCTAGTTGAAGTTTGTTTGACTAAAAATGCATCACCATTGCATGAAAATGTTGAAATTGAAAATGGAACCTATTATTTTGAAGCTAACCATCCATGTAAAGATTGTAGGCTTAAGAATTTGGGATAAGCTAAACTTTCCCCCTCAATAAAAAAACTCCAGTTCTAGAGCCACAACCTCCTTTTCTTCATTTGAGATATGCATTCCAAGTTGACGCTTATGAAAATGTTTGAACATATAAGAAGAAAGATAAGTTATGACATATTAAGAATATTCATAAACATTCTTTTGAAGTGGGACAACAGGTGTTATTGTTTAATTCTTATCTCAGAGTTTTTTCGAAAAAACTAAAATCTCATGGATCCAGACCTTTCAAAGTGGTGCAAGTTTTTTCATATGGAGCTTTAGAGTTGCAAGGAGATGACACTAAAACATTCAAAATAAATGACCAGCATTTGAAGCTTTCTTTCTGTGATGATGCATTGCAAAATGGAGAAATTCTTCTCCTAAATTCACTTCCAAGCTAAAAATATGTGAAAAAAGTCGAGTTAATGACTTTAAATAAGCGCTTGTTAGGTGGCAACCAATAGTTTCAATCATTTCAGTTTATTTATTTTAAGTTATGCATGAATTTTATTCTCAAATTTTAGTGTAGATTTTTAGAATTCTAGGAATTTTGCTACTTTAATTCATAGTTAGAATTCTATTTTTTTTTTTTATGTTTAATTCGTGTTAGTCAGTGTTAATTTTGGTTTGATTATGTTAAATTCAGGTTAAAAAAGGGAGAATAAATCATGAGGAAGTTAGTTTGATGCAACTATTGATAAGAGTAGCATGACTGATGAATGTCAATGGAGAAAAATAAATAAAATAGTTACAACAGATTTGTATGGACCATGCTATGGCCCACGCAAAACACACAGAGGTGAGAGCTGACTAGAGAAGATGAGGGCTTAACAGAGAGGATTGGGTTTTAAGTTGATGAAATGATCTTAAATTGGTGAAATGTCCTTTTAATTATTTAAGGCAAACTTCATTTTAATGGAGGTTGGGCCATTAGTTCTTTTTAATGGAAGATGGGAGTTGGGCTTTTGTTCATGAGTCTAAAGTTAGAATAATAAAAATTTTGAATACCCATATTCTTCCTTTAACCCTAAACAACATCCTCACTCCTGTCTCCCTCTATCCATGCTGTCACCTTCCTCCTTTCTCCCTATGCCATCTTTTTTCCTCTTTCGAATATCTCTTTTCTCTTTCTCCAAACCACCCAATCTTCTCCCTTTCTTCAAATTCCTCCTTCCTCGAACCCTTCTCACAATTGGATCTTTTTTTGATCTCATAATTGAAGCCTACATGCCTAGAACTAAGAAGAAGTTAGCCAAATCTTTGATCAGTTCTCCATCTTCGAAATGGTTCTCACATCCTTGAGGCCCAAGCTCATTATCTTCAGACGCCAATCTACATCCTCCATCACGACTGGCTCTTCTCCTTTGAGGTGAAACACCTAATCCCGAACTCACCACTTTTTTCGTCATCTTCGTATGTCGACTTTCACACGCACGAGAT
Source organism: Omphalea diandra (assembly GCA_949677035.1). NCBI lineage: Eukaryota > Viridiplantae > Streptophyta > Magnoliopsida > Malpighiales > Euphorbiaceae > Omphalea > Omphalea diandra. The sequence continues at coordinate 19,614 of CATIWR010180955.1, read as the reverse complement.
GCCAACAACAAAACCCATAATCAAGAGCAATAACTTTAAAACTACAATAATTATATTTATTTTCTTTTATTTATCTTGATTTCATGCAATTTCAATTGTTTCAGTGTTGTGTTGGTACTACATTTTGGATACAAATGTTTTCGATAACTTTGTTAGTACAAAAATTTTGAATATGTTACTATTCTAATTCTTGCAAAGGTTATCTTAGTTTGAAAATGTTGATTAATTGATCACTTTGTTGAAATTAGGATAACAGTTGCTAGGGGAAAGATGTTTTTAGTGTGAAGTGTGTGTGAAGGATTTTAGGAAACTTTGGTGCAAGGATTTCTAAGAAGAAACACAGGTTTAGGTTGGAAAAGAAATTTTGTGTTTATTGATTTGTAGGTGAAGGAACTTTGGATTGCTAGTTTGTGAAAAACGAGGCATGTTACTAGATTTAATTATAGAAAACGGTTAAAATACGACAACAAAAATTCATGGAATGGGAAAATTCAAGGATTCAAAATTAATACCAAGACAACTCCAAGTCACATGAAAGTAAAGTATTTTTCTTTTTATCCTTGCAATTTTTATTTTTCCTTCAAACATTAAGGACAATATCGTCTTTAAGTTTAGGGGAGGGGCTTAAGTTTGTTTCTTATAAAACTTATAAGGTTCTTTTGTTTATAGATTAGTTAGTTTATTCTTTAATTAATTTATTAATTCTTTTATTGGTGATCCCACTTTCTTGGAGTATTATTTGTTTAAAGAGTAAAGGAAAATTAAATTTGAGCATTGATAAATGAAATGATTGTTAAAATTTGGATTTTGTTAATTTTTCATAGTGAATTACGTATGATCTTCTCATATGGAATTTAGACATTTGAAGAAGTTTGATTAACTTTGTAAGCAAATGACTTGTATGAATTGATTGAAAATTTGCTTAAATCATTACACCTAGGAATGATTGCTTTTAATTTCAAAGCATATGTATGCTAGTTTGTTAAAAAATTTCCACTAATTCTGGAACAAGACAATCTTTCGAGGCAAAAAAACAATTCACATTTGAACAAGGAAATGATTTAGACATTCATTGTTTAGCCTGTTTGGCTCCATTCATACCTTCATTTTATCCTTTTTGTACCTTTTTGATCCATGAAATACACTCTAAGAGTGTATATAGGACTTATTCTTAGCACACCTATCCCTTTTATTATATAGCCCATATTATGGCCTATCCTTTAGGAGAGTCCATAGAATCAAATTTTTCTCAAGTAATACTAGAATTTCCATGATATGAGATAAGAAAGTGGAATGTATTCTTTTATGTTTGGTTGTGCATAAGTTGCAAATACTTGAGATATGGAGGAATTTGGTGAAAAAAATATGATAGTTATAATTACATAATTGCATATTATATGACCATCATTGTTTCTTTTATTCAAAAAAAAAGAAAAAAGAAAAAGAAAAGTTGAGAAATTATGAAGTTCTATTGAGTTGAAGTTGGCATCATTTTGGACTCACAATTGTATAAGAACTTTCTATCTTTAATTTGTTCATAAGTTTATGTAGAATTATAATAAATGAGGTAATTGTTGTTAAGAATGTATTGAGAGAGGTGGGTTGAGTAGTGAAGCTTTAAAACATATGAGAGGTTTTAGTATTTCTTTAGTAAATTTGATTATTGAAATTATCTTGCTTGTACTTTTTATCTTTTCTTTGGTAAGCCACTAACCTCTTGCCACATTACAAGCCAATAAAAGACGTTTTGATCCTTACTTATATGTGCAATTATATTAGTGGAGACTGATTATGTGTATTTGCTCATGGAATTTAGTGTAACATGATATTTTGAGAAGTTATGACAATACTAACTTGTGTATGTTTGATTTTAAATTGCATTAAAAGAGAAAAATATGTATTGTGGTTTTGGAGAATTTCTTGGTTGATTCATACTAAGAATTACTTGCAAAATTTTTAAAATGGACTTAATTGTTTTACATTTTCTTGAGAGTGTTGATTGTTTAATTTGTTATAAGGTTTTTCAAAATCTAATGGATTGCAATTGTTGAATTGAAAAATTCACTTATTTGATTTCTTTCTTTGCTTGAGGACAAGCAAAATTCTAAGGCAGAGAGTTTGACAGGAGTCATTTTAGCATGTATTTTAGGTTATTAAATTTGGAGTTTTCTTATTTTTATAGTATTTTTATTTTGAAATAAAATAAAAAAAACTTGTCAAATTGAATTTATATTTTATTTTAATGATAAAAATATCTCTAAATTACTCTAATATAATTGTGTAATTCCTTAAATACCTTGATCTTTTTTTCTTCAAAATTTATTCTTCAGATAATATATCTAAATATTTTTTTAATCTTTAACTCTTCTTCTCAAAGAAAGAAAAAAACTCAAACCAGAAAAAAGCAAACATAAAGAAAAATAAAACCCCAAAAAAAATTGAGAAAGAAAATTCTTCAAAATTCTAGAAAAGTCAACAAACCGATCTTTATTGAAATTGACACAAGCCTCAATATTTCTCCTCCTCGTGAGACACATAACCCAAATGTTTCTAAATCCTAAAGTCATAATCTTTCTAAAACCTTACTCCACTTTACTTGACCCACCAATTAGAGTTTTGGTGGGACTAAAAAGAAGAGGTGTGCATGGTCCCATCTTTTTTTCCTAGAAAGTCAATAGATCAAATTAAAATTCAATCTTTTTAAAAACTAAAAGATCCAAATTAGAGAAAGGAAAATTAAATTAAATTAAAATTTTAATTATTTGATTTAATTATTCCATCTTTTAATTTTTAGTTCAATTGATTTTGATTTGATTCTAAATTTATATTTATATTTTTTAAGTTTGATTATTAATTTTTAATGTAAAATTTATTTTATGCGTATAAGTTATCATTTTGAATATTATAAAATATGTTATAATATGTATTTATTTATTGTATAATAAAAATACATAAAATTAATAAAAATTAACTTTTATAACTAAAAAAATTAGGATTGAGAAGGGTGAAGCTACGAGTGATACTGAGGAAGGGAGAAAGGGAATAAAAGCTTATGGTATGAAATGAAAATTGAAGATGAAAGTAAGGGTATTATTAGAAATTTATATAAATCTAATAGTAAAATTAACAGAAGGACTTATTAGTGTAACGAGACAATCATGAGGGATGACTTAGTTAAATATGTCAAATGTCAGGGAGTTTTATAGTAATTAATTCTTGTACTAATTATAGAAGAGCAAAGGATAATTACTATAAGACTTGATATATTTGTATACATCTAGACCATATACGTCAATATTGCCTACTGACAGATGTAACTGAAGGAGAGTATCACGTAGTTGGGCATAGTAGAGTTAGGAAGAATGTTCATGACATAAGTAGAGGCAAAAGGAAAGGTAGAGGTAGAGGAGGACATGGTGGAGCAACTTCGATTCTTAGTAGTGGATAGGCAGCCTATACTCAACCTCATGTTAGAGTTTATCTTATTAGTTGTCAAAAGGCTCCAATAGCTCATAAAGTTGTTTTTAGTACAATTTGTATTTGTATTTAGATGTTTATGTTTTTATAGACCTAGAATCCATGCATTCATTTATGTCTTTAAAATTTACATCATGGATGCACGGTGTAGTTGAATCTTTGGGATATGATTTGTGTGTTTTGATGCCTGTTGGAGGTAGTGCAATTATAAATAAAACGTGTAAAACTTGTTCAATGCTAGTGTATGGTGTCGTATTACTAGTGGATTTGATATTATTGCATTTTAAGAAATTTGATGTTATTCTAGGTATGGACTGGTTAGCAAAGCTTCATGCAATTTAGATTGTAGCAAGACTTCATGCAATTTAGATTGTCATACTAAAGAGTTGATGATCATGTATTCGGGACAACTAAGAGTTATATTTGTTAGAGAGCACCAAACTATTCCAACTTGCATGATTTCAGTTTTTCAAGCATTTCAATTGATCAAAAGAGATTATGATGCATTTCTAGCTAGCGTAATGGACATTAGTGTTCCTCATCTGGGGGTTAGCATACATTCCTATAGTGAGAGAGTTTCTAGAAATATTTCTTGATGACTTGCCTAGTTTTCCACCACATAGAGAAGTTGATTTTAATACTGAGACCTCACCAGGAGTAACACCTATTACTATTACACTATATTGAATGGCAACATTGGAATTGCAAGAATTAAAGAAATAGGTAAAAGATTTGTTAGAAAAAGGTTTCGTTCAATCTAGTATATCTCCTTGAAGGGGCACTAGTGTTATTTGTGAAGAAAAAAGATGGAAGCATGCGGTTGTGTATTGATTATAGATAACGGTAAAGAATAAATATCCCTTGCTGAGAATTGATGATTTGCTCAATCAATTTTAATGTGCAATGGTATTTTCAAAAATCGATTTGAGATCTAGGTATTAGTAGTTGAGGCTTGTGAGCTAGATATTCCAAAAATAGCCTTTTGCACCATGAATGGTCACTATGAGTTCCTTATTATGACATTCGAGTTAACTAATGCACTTACAACATTATGGCATTAATGCACCGTACCTTCTAATAATCTCTTGATCAGTTTTTGATTGTGTTTATTGATGACATTCTCATATACTCACTAAATCATGAGAATCACAAACAACATCTAAAAATTGTATTACAGATTTTAAAGGAAATGCAGTTATATACCAAATAGAGCAAATGTGACTTTTGGATAGAATAAGTACTCTTTTAGGGCATGTTGTATCTAGACATGGTGTTCAACCTGATCTAGCTAAGGTAAAAGCCATTTTTGAGTGCGATCCACTCAAAAGTGTATTAGAGGTACATAATTTCTCAAGTTAGGCAGTTATTGTAGTCGATTGAAGGAAGGATTCTCTATTATTGTTAGGCCATTGACAAAATTGTTAAGAAAGAACGTAACATTTAAATAGATGATCAATGTCAATAAAGTTTTGAGAAATTGAAGAAGAGATTGACTATGACACCAGTTTTGATATTGCCTTCAACATATGGTGGGTTTATGGTGTACATTGATGCTTCAAGATGGGGTTTAAGTTGTGTTTTGATGCAACATGGAAAGGTGATAGCTTATGCTTCTGAACAACTAAGGCCTCATTAGTTGAATTATCCTATACATGGCTTGGTGTTGTTAGCCATTATCCATGCCTTGAAAATTTGGAGGCATTACTTATATGAAGAGACATTTCAAATTCTAATAGATCATAAAAGCTTGAATATATTCTAATATATAGAGAATTGAATATAATGCAGATAAGATGGATATAATTCTTGAAGAACTATGATTGCGCTATTGGTTGTCATCTAGGTAAGCTAATGTTATTGCTTCAAGCAAAAAAGCCTTAGATGTTGTTGCTAGTATGGTTGGTTATAATTTGACATCTATGGCTAATCGTCATGCTATTTGAGATTGAGAATGCGACAGGCTTTGCTTCATTTAAAGTCTGTGATAAATGATAAAATTCGAAAAGCTTAGAGAAAGGATCATATTTGCAAAGAATGGCATTGAAGATAAAAAGGTAAGAAGAATGAATTTTCAATTAAAGATAATGAGATGATAATGATGGGTAGTCGAGTCTATGTACCAGATGTTAATGGCTTGAGATTAGAGATTATGCAAGAGGTACACAATGCATCATATGCTATGCACCTGGGAAGTACAAAAATGTATAGAAACCTATGGTCATATTTTTTATGGTCAACGATAAAGGAAGATATAACTGAATTTGCATCAAAATGTTTAACTTGTCAATTGATCAAGGCAAAACATCAGACATCAGTAGGTAAGTTGCATCCTTCACCTATTCCTATATGTAAATAGGAGAAAATTTCAATGGAATTTATTTAGTTTGCCTAAGACATTGAAAAGGCATAATGCTATTTGGGTTATTATGGATAGACTCATAAAATTTGCATCTTTCTTACCTATACGACAAACATAATCACTTAATAGACTGGCTAAGATATATGTTACTAAGATTATGGGATTACATGTTATTCTTATTTTTATTGTGTCAGATAAAGATCCTCAATTTACTTCTTATTTTTAGAACAACTTGCAAACAACCTTGGGTATTTGTTTGAATTTTAGCACAGCTTTTCACCCACAGACTAATAATTAATCGGAGAGGACTATTTAGACATTAGAGGATATGATGCAAGCTTGTGTGTTAGAATTCAAAGGCAATTGAGATGATTATTTGTCATTAATTGGGAAGTAGATGAATATATAAGATGACAATATCCCTATTTATTCTCAAGTTCAAGTAAGTAAATTTCGAGGATGAAATTTTCAAAAAGGGGAAAGAATTGTAACATTCTCAACCTAATTCATATCTATTTTAATTATGTTATAGTTGCATTTATACATCACATGACATAAGCTTGACAATAACTTTTACATCAATGTATCTAAGGCATTTGAATATGGATATGATATTTACATAGTTGCATAACAAATTGTCACATGTGATATGCCTGTTATTATAACTTAGATAGGGGTATATTTGAACTTATTAAATGTATAAGGGTTTGATGGAAATTAATAAAGGGATATAAGGGATGAAGGAATAAAGAAAATGGACTAAAAGATTAAATTGAAACTTCCAACCAATAAGAACAAGCCACCATTCTTTTATCTTACTAAAATAAGAATACAAATTAGAATTTGCTTCCATTAAAGGTTGATAAGAGAGGAGAAAAAGGAATATATAGTAAAAAAGAGACGACAAATAAACAAAGAAAAAAAGAAAGAAGAGAAGAGAAGGAAGAAGAAGAAGGAGAAGAAGGAGAAAAAAGGAGAAGAAAAACTAGGAAGAAATCTTGAGGTTTTCTAGCTTTAGCAAAAAGTAAATGATTTCATATTTGTTTTGCCATGACTCATCCATGCCATATTAATCATAAATAATTAGAGGGAATTATGAAGTAATTATAGTTAGGATTCATGTGTGAGAAGTTGTTGAGAGTGAATATGAACTTAATTCTTTTTTATTCTATTTTGAGGGTGGACTATTTTACCCATAATTTTAGAACCCTGGAAGATGTATTAGATAAAGTGCAAAACATAAAAGTTGTAGCTTTCTACCTCATCTAAAATCTTGTAAAATAGTTTTGCTAAATAAGTTGGGCATGAAGAGATATTACTCCTTAATTTTAACTATTTCCTATTGAAATTTGCTTAGTCTATTGGTTTTTTTTCAAGAATTTCATGGGCCTACAAGGGGAATTAGGTGAAGTACAAAACATGAAAGTTGTAGATTTATGTCTCATATAAATTCTTGTAAAAAAATTTTACTTAATATTTTGTGTGTTAAGAGATATGACTCCTTGATCGAGACTGATCCTGAACCTGCTTATGCCTAAAAAGTCTGATATCGGCCATTTATTTTGAGGACCTTAGAAGTTGAACAATAGAAAGTGTAAACACGAAAAATGTTCATTTATATGTTAACTAATTGACTTTAAATTATTTTCTCAATTAGATATCTATGTTTTGAGATATGGCTAATTTTATAGGTCTGTTTAGCATATAATTACAATAAGAATAGGGCAAAATTATAAAATTCACTATGAATTGTGTAGTGCATGTTTCAGGCTAAATTTTATATATGTTGTACATATATATGTCTAGTTTAAGCAAAAAAAAAAAAAAAAAAATCAGGCCATTTGAATGTGTAGGGTAAAAGTTATAATAAAAATAACCTACTAAGGTCATGATATTTTACTAAAGCACACATGTACAAAGAGATAAAAATCTTCCTTTATTATCATGGATTGATTGGAATTACTAAAATAGGTCCTTAAGGCATTCAAGATGATATTGAGAATAAGCCGAGACCATCAACGACTTAATAACTTAATGAAAGAGGTACGTAAATAGATAATGATACAATGCATGTGATTGGTTAAATGTTATGAACTTATATCCTATAATTAAAATGCTATCTAATGAGATAATATTGATGGATATTTTGATGAAAGGATTGTTAGATTTTGAAATTTTCTATTTTTATGAGATATTAATAAAATGTGGCTTGAGAATGAAAGTATGTTTGTAATTTGATTCACCAAGATTGATGGGTGTTATTTCTAATTATTATATTGTTAGAATTTTATTGATGTTGTAAATGAATTGTTGAAAGATTGTTACTTGATATTGCTTGAGTTAGCAATGAGAAAGAATAGCCTTTGTGGCAATTAAAAATAATTATATAACTTGTGTACCAATTAAAAAAACTATATAGCCTGTGTGGCACTTTAATTAAATAAGATTAAATTGTGTGCCAATGATATCCTATAGCCTAAGTAGCAATAACATATGATAGCTTGTGTGGCAACAACATTTGATAGCTTGTGTAACAATGATATCCTACAACATATGTGATAACAATATATGATAACCTTTGCAGCAACAACATTTCATAGCCTGTATGACAATGACATCTGATAGGTTATAGGGCAACAACATTTGATAACTTGCGTGACAATGATATCTTATATCCTGTATGATAATAACATATGATAGCTTGTGTGACAATGATATCCTATAACCTATATGACAATGATATCCTATAACCTATATGGCAATGATATCCTATAGCCTGTGTGGTAACAACATATGATATCTTATGTGGTAATAACATTTGATAGCTTGTATGATAATGAAGATTAAAAATTCATAATTATGTGCATGGATGGAATGATGAGTTATTTATATTTAAATTCTTATTATACTATTTATGATTTAAGTATCATTAATTGTTTACTTATTGAGTATGCAAGCTCATTCTATTTTGAATTTCCTATTAAGAAGATTAGATTAGAGATTGCAACCAATTTGCATTTTTAAGTCGCTACTAGTAGTTTGATAAAGTTTGGGTTAGTGTGTAGTCTTTTAGTGTTTTATTTTCTTAGCCACGCATGTTTTGTTGTAGATAGTTACTTTGTTATTATATAAGATATATAAAGTGTTCAAAATAAATGAAGAATGATCTTTTAATAATAATGGGATGACATAAGACAATTTGCATAATGTTAAGTCACTTTAGTACTTCATACTCTATGAATGAGTTAATGCATACGCTTTGAAAAATGATTGTTAAATAATATCTCAAGCTATTTAACAAACTAAACAAAGTTAGATAGACAAAAATCTAAGAAATGGTCATGTCACATCAGTGATTAGGGAAATATCCTAATTATTCTTTAGTAGTATTAACTTATGAAGACCTTAGGGAAGGTGATATAATAATTACATAAATGACTTGACATGTACATTGGAGTTAATGATTATGGTTAAAGAACTAAACATGATCAAATCAAAGTGAAGACACTACTTCCATATGTTTGATTATGATACTAGACAATGAAAGGAATGAATTACATAAAGAAACTCTTCATTGAAAGATTGGTGAAACCATACTTGACATTCCTAATATTTGAATGGTTATGATATATTGTTAGATGTCAATTTTGATATTTAAGTATGACCAATGATAATTAAAAGAATTTAATTCTAAATTAATATTTAAAATTATAACTCATGTGCAATATCAATATATTAGAAACCTAAAAGGTCACACATATATAGGTAATTGTAAAAAATTAAAATAAAGATTAAATTAGACTTAATTAAAAGTTGCACTTTTACTTTTAAGGATTTAATTGGAAGTAGTTAAATAGTTAAGGGCTATATCATAGTTGAACATAAAAAAAATCTTATAAGAACCTAATTGGATTAAGAAAATAAGCTTCCCCTATATATAAGAAGCAAGGGTAGCCTGTCACAACAGAGAGTTAGCACTCTTTTAATTGACCACCTTCTTTTTTCAATCTCTTTATTCTTGAGTTAAAAGTAAAGTAGCTTCATGATTTTTTTTAATTGTTATTTATATGGATCAACTTAGAGACTAGACATTTAGAGTGTCATGGTTTGCGATAACACTTTAAAAAGTTAAAAAAGTAAACTTATTCATCATATTCTTAAGGTAATCTCCAAATACTCCTTGTTTAAGTTGAACATCATATTAAGCTATCAAAGAGATCTTTAGATGGGAATTGAATTTTTTTCCATTATGTATTAATGTGTTAATTAGAACCTAAAATCCCTAGCATCATAATAATATACCTTAACAATTATTTTACACTCATCAAGTCAAAGTGTTTGTCCCTATCTTGCCCTTTCACTACTTTGCATTGAGAAAGGAATGAATAGCAATATTTCATTCCTCCACAATCATCTTTGTATTAAAATATTTTATATAATGTGATAAATAAAGTTGTAAATTCTTAGATTCTCTACTTGAGCGCGTGTGTGTAAGAAGTTTGAAATCTTTGTTATTCATTCCTTTATAATTACCAACACATATCTATATGTGTATGTATTATGGTCATGGAAAGCTGCCCATTTAGTTATCATTATGTAGACGTTGGTCTAAGAATAGTCTCTCATATATGAACTACGACAATTTTTAGCAACCAAAGCTACCTTAAAGTTATGCATTAAAAATTCACTTAGACAATAAAAAGACTAGGTTTGCTATATGAAATGTGAGATACATTTTTTTCCATGGATTGAATGATGTCGAACATTTTGTACATATTGATGGCCTCAGATGGACGTATATGTGATTGTTCTTATGAGTAGTTTGGTTCAATTTTAAAGGGAGATATTTATCAAATTTTTGATAGAATTGAAAGGTTTCATAGCTAAAGGCTTCTTAAGGGTTATAGTGACTTTAACTGTATTATAAATCTTAGTTATGCTTATTCATATAGTAGTTAGGTTAATCAAACTCAAAATTGAAGAGATTTAATTGATGGAATTAAATTTTGTTATTTATGACTTTCTCGTAATATTTGGGAGACTATTTTTAACCTTACTTATTTGTTTTTGTATTCTAGGTTGTTTCGATTAACATTTTTAATTAAGGAACATGAACATTTTTATTTATAACTTAAAATCTAAAATTCTAATGACCACTGATTTTTACACAAGCTAGTTAAAATGTGTATAAGTGTGCTTACAAAAGTTAAGGTCACTCTCACATTCTTAATTATACTTTTATTTATTGGACAAAGCTAATGTACATAGAAATTAGATAAATAACACCCCTAGCTTAATGTATTATATATCTACATCAAATTGTTAGATGTAACCCAACTTTACGGACAAATTAGAGAAATAGTTCTAGTTCTACTAGGTTATCAAAAATCAATTATTGAATTTGTGTAAAGTAAAGATTCACTCTCATGAAATGTATTACGATTGTTATTATATCACATAAAGTTATTCCATGTATATGAATAAATATTCTTAGCTGCAAGTGTTTAGGAATTTGAAATTCCGAAGTTGATTTCTTCATGTTATTTCCTTTATCTTTCAAAACCCTTTCTCTTCCTTAAGAACTCTCCCAAAATCCCCTCTTAACTTAAATAACATTTGAAAACCCAAAAATTCTTACCTATCCCACCATAATTCTTAAAGATTACCATGATTGGAGCTTGAGATGGGGTTTTTTCATAGCTTAGAACCATCACTTCTTTCTATAAGCTTTAAGACCATTCTCTTTTGTTCACCTTGCATCAAGTAAGTGATCATCTTCTAACATCGGTATAACATGTTTAAGGCTAGAATCTATCTTAGCAGCATGCTTATGTGAAGAACATAAAAGTAAAAGTATGAAACCTAATTTGAACACTTTAAGGACTTGGATACTTTTGCTTAAATGGAGTTAATTTATTATGTTTAGAGTTCCTAGAAATGTTTCCTACTTATATTAATGCTCTTTTAAGAATTGATTGATAGATGATTATATTAAGATGAACTATACTTTTTAGAAAGAAAATGGAATTTGTTAATATAATAACTTGATTGATGGTAATTAATGCTTAAGGAAAGATAAGTAATGTATGAGTAAAGACTTTATAACATTTATTTCAATGATTAAACATTAGAAACATACGGTGAGCCGTAAGGGCTTTTACAGATAGTTATTGGAAATGCTTATTGTTTAGGTGAGGAAACCTTCCCAGTTGTTTTATACATGAGCTATATGGAAGTTATTGAATTTAGAACCTATAAAGTATTAGCCAAATCATGATGTGCATGCTGAATGAGTCTTTAAAACACAAATAGGTTATTAAGCTTCAAACAATAAGGGCTAATCTCTCTCTATTTCTAAACATGCAGATATCTAATGTTCATATCTGAATTGCCTTTGAAATCTAAGATGTTTTAGAGGTACTTATCATGAGGAACCTTAGAATTATTTGAAAATCTCTTGGTTGGTTTAAGGTTTAACATCGCTAGAGTTTTACTCATTTAGTATGTGCTATAATATTTCATCACCCTTATTGTGTCTAACATTGTGCTTAAGTACGATTTAAATGTATAAGTATATACATAATACATAAAGAAATATATGATTTAAAAATGCATTTGTATATAATAATGTTAAAAATAGTCGATACATATGAGTGTTTCTATTATATGGATGATGGAATGACTTAGAACTAATTCATATTAATGAGTGATATATGTGATAAGAGATGGTATAATATAAAATGATGATGGATGCATTTTTATGGATAACATATGAGAAGAAAAGTTAAGCTATGTGAGGTTAAAGAAATCATTATGTGAATATTTGTTCCAAAGGTCAAGCATAATGCATGAATAGTTCTAATGACCGAGGTCTTCTTGTTTTGATATGTTAGAATATGTTGTCATATGACGTGCTTGTTATGTATGAGACATGAAATGATATGTAATCATCTTATATTTGTATGTTGATGTTACATTTTCTTAGGTAATCTATCTTTTATTAATTTCCAATATACTCAGTTCCCTTCTCAAATCATCAGTGTTTACAGGAATAAAACTTAAATAAGTTCAAGATTGAAAATGAGGCTCATTGGATGGTGTTGATTCCTCCTCCTCTGTTACCTTATGTATTATGTTGTTTTAACTATTATAAAAATTAGATAATTCATGATGTTGTTATAAAGTTTGTTTGAATGTATATACATTAATTGTAACATAAACAGCTTGGTCAGATTCCTCTTCCCAAATATATACAGTGGCCTTATACGTACCATTTCCCCAGCATCAGTCGTGGTCTTTAGTTTTCGTCGTTACGTGTACACTTTTTTAGCACTAAGCATGGCCCAGTTTCCTCTCTTGAGACCTACCCTTTCCTAGCATCCTCTATGGCCTTTAGTTTGGGACATGACAATCCATTCCTCAAAGAAAAAAAGAAAAAAAGAAAAAAAAAACCTTATCTTGCACTAGATTAGAATAATAAATACACACACACACACACACACACACAATATTTAACAATTACTTTCTTAAACTCTTTCATATGTTTGTCCCTTATATATACTAGAGCTCTCCTTCAACATCAAGTATACTAAAATGAAAAACTAGGCTAGACTATTGCTATTGACATTGTTACGAATTGGAATAGGACTTGATACTTTTATCTTAACACTAAGAAAGAATCCAATCAACTGCATAGAAGAAAAAAAATAATTTGTTACATATATCTTTAAAAAAAAATAAATTTGAACATAATAACAAGTTACTATTAATGACATTTTATCAAGTGATAAGACATTTTGAAAATTCATTGTTTTAGACTAATTATTTTTGGAAATAGATTTTATAAATTAAATGAACTTATTTTGATTGGATAAAGCACTATTTCCTATTTTGATAAACTAAAATTTTTAAAAGTATTGTTTATTTTTAAGGATATATAGTTATACTAAAGGGAATTATTAATTTCCATATTAGAACATGAATGAAATAAATATCTCTTACTGATGCAAATCCAAGGCATAAAATACTGAAACCAGGGAATTTGAATGGTGCTTCTTTAGACAAGAATAAAGCTGCATTGATAAAAGAAGTTAATTAAGTTTTGGTTATATGCACCTATTAAGTAACATGAAACATTCTTATTGACTCTTTTATGTACCCGTCAAAGGACTAAAAATTAAAGGGGCAATGATATTGGCAAATGAACTTATGCTTGATAAGCATCCTTGAGCCTTCCCCTGCGACAAGTATTCATGAGATCATTTACAAGTAAAAATTGCATAGACATGAAGATTCATTTTTTATAAGGATAATAATGGTTGAAGATGCAATTTGAATTATGTAACAAATTGTATTCGTATGGACTATACAAGAGCAATAATTTTCTTTCTCATGTCAACACTAAATAAAATAAGGTTTTTAGGATTTGGATCCTTTTTTATTTAACGTGACCTGCCACGTTATAATAATCTTCATTTTTTATTTCAATTAATGATTGAAATTTTATTAAAAAATTAAATTTTAATTCTCAAAAATTACGTAACTACATGCTTAAGGTAAATCTCAACCATATATTTTCAATTGAATGGTTCAAGTTGTCCAACATGATAGGTCATGTCAAACCAAACATGAGTGGATATTAATCTCATTACCTGTTCATTAGAACCAACTTGTTTTGATGCAATACTGTGTAACTGTGAAATAAAGTTGAGTTGCATCAAGTAATAAATTAATTCAATAATAAAAGTAAGAACATTTACCTATCTAAAAATATATAACTTACAGATGGAGGTATGAAAGCAATAAAAACCACTAATAGAGTAGCAACATATGGAACCTGTTCATAAGAGTTATATGTGATGGTAAATAGCAAAATAATTTTAGAAATATGTGATAAGAAATTGTAAATTTTATTAACAATAATAAACACATAGGAAGAGATATTATCCATAGGATAAAAAGGATGCACATAAGAAACATTATATACCCAAATCGACCATGCGATGCTAGAGATCAACATCTGCAAAATATCAAATATATCATTATTATTTTATTTTAATTTTATAGGATCATTAGCATGATACTCATAAGATAGAAGTGAAATTGAGGTCGTACATTGATGAAGCTTATAAAGAGTCCTATTGAAAGTAGTTTTTCTTCTGATGTAATAGGAGCTAATAAAGGCATGAAAAGTAACTGCAAAATTCGCGAGAATATGAGAAAGAACAATGGTGACTTAAAATTGTTTTAACTGATATGAAAAGTCGCAAATCATGGTTTAATTTATACCTGTGATGCCATTCCAGCAACTCCAATAAGAAGCATTAGATCAGCGTACTGATTTTTGCTAAAATGAAAACGATCCTTCAAATAGAACTGTATGGTACAACATTATAGTGATCCAGCAACATTATAGTGATCCACAGTTAAAAAAAAAAAACAAGAATAAGTGTGCAAGTATGCATATAGAATTAAAAATTCATACAATATTTCCACACATCATAGTTATGTTTTTGTAGAATTCTGATTGCCATATTTAATTAATATCTAAGCTATCCATTTTTATTATTTATCATGAGATATTCAAAAATGATATTGTTTTAATAGTTGCTTCCTATATTTGTGAATAGATGGAAACCTTAGTACTCATTTTCTTATAGATAGAAATTTAGGAAGAGGTATGTATACCAGTGAAGAAGTTTGTAGTCCTCCCTGAGTAAGACTATGGAAGAATGTAACAGCTGCAGCTAGTGAAAATGTTGTGCTACAAAACAAATTTTATAAAAACTTAAAAAGCAAAAAATTATATAACTAGAATGATCATTCAAGAAATTGCATCTTTTATTTAAGAATATGAATAAGAAACTTCAATTTGGCTTCCTTCATTAGCTAGTTTGATACAAAAAAAATCAACTAACTTTATCATAGTTATAAGTTTATACACAATTTAAACTTTCAAAACAACTAGTTCTATAAGAACTTTCATGCCAAAAATAGGTTTCAAAAAGGCTAATCACAGTTAAATGCAATTAGGTGATTAAGACTATACAACTAATCAACAATGATGTTAATGATTATTTATATAAAAAACTAACATAATTTAATTAATAATACCAGAAGCACATTTGATCATTATTTTTATATACTGAAAATTCTTAAAATAGAGAACACTATTAAGGTTTGAATATCTAATTTCTTACACTGTGAGACAATATTCTATTATTAGTCTATTAGTCCAATAGTAAAACCATTATTTATGAATTCACCCTAAAAGCATTAGAAAAGAATATCATGACTTGTATGATAAGTATGTTGCATACTATTCAACTTTAAAAATTAACCCATAAGAATGAAAGTCCACATCATTATCTACATATATTAAAATTCTTGAATAACCCATGTGGGATATTGGGAGTATAACATAACATTTACTTTAGAAAGTCTTACCTACACTTTAGTAAGGAAATAAGATCCCCAACTATTAGAATCTTTTTGGACAGTGGAGATTTACTCGATAAATCACCATTATCTTGTTCTAATCTCCTCTTTAAGATTGGTTCAGTTAAATTTTCTGCATCTACTGCTTGTTCCTTCAGGAAAATTCTCATGTATACAACAGCAAGCATCGAAACAAAAGTAGCAACCTGGAGCATAATAGAAACACTAACAAACAATCAAATTTTATTTTCGAACTAATGCTACATAAACAAGCAAGGATTCATAATGGGGAGCTTGCCTTAATTCTCCCAAAAAGATTCTTTTAATATAAAGCTAAAGATTATTATTTTTCTTATTATTAGGATTTTGCTTACATAGTATTTTTTTGCACAACTAAAATGTTTATATTTAGTTTCATATCTATATATTTTAAAAAATTTTTGTAACTTGGATTTATCCACATTTTGAGAATTTATAGTAATTATCCTTGTATTTGAATGAATGGGATAACTTAAAACTAATTAATCGATATGTTTCAACTTGAAAGAAAATCATTATTTAATCTTTATATAAAGTTATTCATTATACATAATTTTCTAAAATGTTTTTAATTGATCTTAATATATGAGTTTAGTGTTTATTTATTATAATAAGCTTGACTTTGAAGTTCCTTAATCCTTTTTTAGTTTCTTTCATATATGTAATTATATTTTTAGCATTTAATCCACATTACCATATTTTATGAATTAATAAAGTTTATGTTTGCATAATTTTTGGTAAAATGAAGAAATTCGATATTAATTTCCTAAAATCTAAAACTAGAATCGATAACATCAATCAAGGTTCTAGTTTTGGTTTGGAATCATAAACCATGATTTCAATTTTAAATTGGTTTGGTTTTGATTTAAAATTGAATCATGGTAGGTTATAACTTCAAGAGATCCATAAAACCCTTAAAACTAATAAATTTTCCAAGTGAAGATTATATAAATTGGATAAGGTTTAGATTGCTTCAAGAAGAATTTGAGTATCAATTATGGAAAAGAAGCCACTACTTATGTAAGATGAAGTGCTTTATGTATGTTAGAAAATTGGTAATCCATGATTGTGGGAGTTCAACCATAATTATGTAATAGGTAGCAACATTGGAGTAACCTTCCAAATCATAAGATTGAAAAAGGCCTTAAAGGTATGAGCTTTTATTTCAGATTAGTAGAATAAATCCATGACTTATAGATTTGGGGGTCTATGATTATGGGATAACCAATCTATGGTTATCAGATCGAAGATACAATCCATGTTTCTTAAGGAAAAAGACAAAGTGAATATGATAGTTAAAAGCACCACACCATTGTTTGGTGTATATGTTCATACATTTGGTAGTTTAATTCTTTTCAAATCTTAGTGTTTTGAATGACTTTTGCATATGAAAAGACCTTATGAAGTGTTTTTATGTTTTGTAAGTCAAAATAGTAAGAAAGAGCTTAAAGGGCGAAAAAGATGATTAACACACCCTTGTCAAATAATACATAGGTGTGCATTCTTTGAAGGTAAAAATGGAGGCGGAGTAACTGAGCCCTATAAAGCCATGTAAAGAAACAGTAGTTGATTTCAATGTTACACATCATATCGATATGGTTGTGCAAGCATGAGCACACCCATATAAGTATCCATATGGCCATGTACACGACCTTAATGAAAGGAAGGATGAGTTTTGATTTGCACATCATCTTTACATCCCATGTAAGAAATCTACATGCCCGTGCATATAGTTACTTACTTATGTAACATGTCGAGCATTCCTATCGTAAAGGAATAAAAAGGAAATCATGGTTCTATACGCTCATGCATTTATATACACGCCTGTGTGACACTAAATAAGCAATTTCAAGGCCTCCTTATTAGTTGCAATTATTTCTTCTTCTAACCATCAAGGCTTTCCATTTAGTCTAAGCATTAATGACATTATGAAAGGGGATTAAGGGGCACAAATTTAGACATCCATAATCTCCCAAAAACACTCAAAATCAAAAGGAAAGCAACAAACAATTAATCAAGAAGCTAAGGAGCAATTTAAAGGGACAAGGCTAGGAGCATGAAAAGCAAGAAGGTGCAATCAATCAAGAAGCCAAGGAAGAAACCTATGGCCTTAACCATTAATGGCATGATTATTTCTTATTTTCCTTTTTTTTTTTATTATGAACTAAACTACTTATAACTAGGGTTGTAAATGGATATTTCATAACACTAATGGATTTATAATTTAAGTCCTTTTGATTTCATTTATTCTTTTGTCAGCAATTATTATGTGCTTAATATTATTAATTAAATGACTGTTAATCATACTTTGTTTTATGAATTGACTATCAAAAGATGCCTTTCATAGAACGAAACATTAATAATTCTCTAAATTTATTATGCATTGAGAGACTTTGATAGTTTATAGCTATCATTAGAGTCTTGTTTTATTTAATAATTACATGATGTTTCTCTATTGTATTGGGGAACTTTTAGCTTAACATGTCATTATATATTAGTTAATACTTGAGAGAGATTAATTAACCATCTTAGCGACTTAATAGTAATACTAGAAGAATGAAGCAATTAGATGAAGTATTAGAATCCATAGGAAGTTATGAATTGAAGCTGAAATCCTAGCTACCTTTTCTCTATTGATTGATTCCTAGTAATTTACTTTGTTATTTAGAATTAACTTTATTTTTTTTATTTCTTTAGTTCAAGCAATCTTTTAATTTGGTTTTTTGGATAATAAAAGGAACAAAATACTTAGTACTTAAACTCGATCCTTGTGGCAATGATATCCATACTCAAGGTACACTACATTACTTGAGACATTTACACTAGCAATTAAGGATTAATTTAGACTTAGCACACACCCGTCATTAACCATAAGATAAGGATCCATCTTTGAGGTAAGCAATTCCATGATCATACAATGAATTTCGTGCCTACGAGAATCAATAATGTATAGTTTTTAAGTAACTTTTTCAAGCTTATAAGACTACAAATGACTCGTTTGATGCATCATTTAAAAAAAAAAGAGACTTTAAGAATCATCATGAAGCAAGAGTGTTTGTTATCCTTAATGTTTTCATTTAATTTTAATGATTACAAAACATTATAATATTTCTAATAAATTTATTTTAAGTATTGTGATTCTAGGAATATGATAGGAAATACATGTTTTGATAAACTTAATTAGTTCTTAGAAATCTATAAGGGTCTAAATATTATTGGTTCAAAAATATTTTAGGTTTGAGGACACAAGAGCTAAAGGATGTAAAATTGGACCTAAGTTATTTTCAGGATTAAAGGACTAA
>CATIWR010180941.1:0-12374 GCA_949677035.1 Omphalea diandra | reverse complement strand
TAGAGAACTTGCGGATAACTTTTGCTTCTATCAGCCTCAATATGATTCAATACAGGGGGCGTGGGAATGGGCACGCAATACATTGCTGAACCATGCATCTGACAAGAGAGAGCATATTTACTCGTGAGTGTTCATTTCTTTAGTTTGGTTTTTCACATTTTTTTTTGAAAGGTTCATTCTTTTGCTAGGTGAAATTTTAAAATTTCAATGGCCAATGAATCTGTAGGATGGAGCAATTAGAGAGGGCACAAACAGCTGATCCAGTAAGATCTAATTTTTGAGAGAATTTATTATGCTTATCTGCAGGAAATTTAGCCAAATTACTGTATATCCAATTTTCTCACTCTATGAATAATGGACCACTATTCATCATACTCTTTGGATTTTTTTTTTTATTTTTCTTATAAGATTCTAATCTTCATATTAACGAATTTCAGCTTTGGAATGCTTCTCAGCTGAAGATGGTTTACCATGGGAAGATGCATGGTTTTATGCGGCAAGTGATTTCTTGGTTAATAGACTTAGCTTCTGTTTATGCTGTGATGTTATTTCCGTGTTTGTTTTTTCTATTCTGATATAAAATCAAGGACAGCTTTGAGAAGATAGAATTCTTGTTGCGACAAGGGTCATAAGACTTCAAAGTCTATGCATTTGGTGTGAAGAAATTAATCAACTACTAGAGTTACTACGTAGAAAGTTGCATTAGTTGTAGTAATATTGAGAAGTAAATGTTTCTATAACTAACCACCTATGATTACTTCAATAATATCTAATCTTGTGTCTGAGCATCTGCAGGCACATAGATAAGCCTTGAGAATATTGATGTTGGCATCTAGATGCCTGACATATGTCTTACAAGTTGCATTAGAGATGTTAGTCTGACAGATTCTTTTATAAGAAATATAAACTTTGTGCAGTATGTATTGGGCAAAAAAGATCCTTGAGTGGACAAGAAGACCTGAAGAAGCCCTTGCTATAGCAATTTATCTAAATGACAAGGTAATTAGCATAATTCCTTTCTGCTTTTTTTAATGTTGTTACCAGAGCTCTACCAGTTTGTTTAAATTTAAAATTTTTTACATGCAGTATGAAATAGATGGGAGGGATCCAAATGGATATGTTGGATGTATGTGGTCGATATGTGGTGTACATGACCAGGTTTGTATTCATCTCTATCCCTCTCCCTCTCCTTTGATTTCCCTTGGTAGAATTAATGGATAATTTCAGGTGTGCATAATGCCACATTCTTAAACTCCATGTGCAGAGCACGTTTTACATACTGTAAGCAAGCCCATAGTTTCTATACATGAATGAGCTGTTAACAGTTAACTATGGAGCAAATCATAGCTACTGGGAATAGAAGAAATATAAGAAAATGAGATATAAACATTTTATTTAACATTGAAGTCTTGTCATTTTCAGGGTTGGAAAGAGCGGCCAGTTTTCGGGAAAATTCGTTATATGAACTATGCAGGCTGCAAGAGGAAATTTAATGTTGAGGGCTATATTGCGTATGTCAAGAGGTTTGCGAGTGAAATTAAGAAAAGAAAAGCAGAAAATCAGCTGAGTGGAAAAGCAAAAGAGCTCCGCACTTGATCAAACTGGTTTGCAAAAACAAAAACTAGGCTTCTAGCTTTAGATGGATTCTAGGTTTCCCAATGTTTTGAAAGATAAGCATACTTGGGACTATCATTAAGTAGTTTCATTATTATGAATTGCTGTTGGAATTATCAATTATTTTGCTCTCTCATCTTTTAACACTGCATTTTTTAGGGATAATTAGCTAGAATTTGCAAGATGTTGATGAATGATGTACTCTTTCTGTTCCTTAATAGATGACGCTTAAAGTTTTAATACATATATTAAAAATTATATTTAATAAGTGTTATATATATAAAAAATTATGTTATCATCAATTAATTATTTTTATAAATTATAATGCATTCTAAAAATTAATAATTATTATGAAACAGAGAAATTGTGAAGTTAAAAAAAATTAATTAGTGTTCAATAATAATTATAAAATGTCAAATATTATGAAACAAAATTTCTCTTTAAAAAAATATCTATTTTAGAATAGAGGAGTAAACATTAAAACATTTTTTAGGGAGACTTCACGACGCTTTACTGCTTTAATTAATTCCCCTACAATGCCCTCCCAAGCCAATCCTAAACCTCGAGATGCATCCATCCACTTAAGGCCCTTGGCAACTTAGGGCTATAACTGAAATGGCACTCGGAAAAGAACAGCTATGGCGGGTATCATATGTGACAATAAGCATAAATGGTACTATATCTGAAATTTTTTCCATCTCAAAGATCAATTGATGCTTTCCTATTGGTTAGTAAGGTAATACACAACATCAACTTGTCGAAGGTTTACAGCATCAATTACAAACCACAAACCAAATGCCAGGTGCCTGGGTTATGCACGATGCTTAGCCATATACACCGCAAGCTAAGGCACTACAATATCAAGAAGCAGACACTTTACATTGAAGACTGAAAAAATGGATAGAATGAATGCAAGTGTGTATCTATGAATACAGACGGGATCAGAAACCAAAGCTTGTACTCAGCTTCTTTTCCCGCCACAATTATATCTGTAGATCATCCAGTGTGAGTTCAGGGGCTGTCAATAGCTTTAGTTTCTGCAATTCAAAATCGACACGATATCATTAGATCAGGCATTTGGCTGGGAACAGAAGAATACCATTGAAGTCTCTTAAAGACAACTAGTTACCGTAATAAATTGTGGAGGATCATCAAGACTCGAAGAGCCTAGAACTACTTCCCTCTGCAGCTCATTTGTAAGCTTGTGGCACACTCTTAGCTGCAGATTATTAAGAGAGAAAAAGTGTAGAGAAATAAGACTAAGAGAAAACAAGTACTAAAATGAACTTGAAATTAAGCTCTTCATACCTCAGATCTAGTGGCTCCACCTACAACAAATACAAAAATGCGTCGGCCCATCTTCTTGAAATCGCTAGATGCGTGTTTTAATACTGAATCACTGTCAGCCAAAAGAAGAAAACATTAAAATTCAGAAGGAAAGATAGCCAAATCACTTTAAATTTTTTGGAATTTCCAAGCAGATATTCATAACCATGAAGACATGATTAAGGTGCGAGAGAGAGCTGTGAAGTTGGTTTTCCCAACTCAAGCACAAAAATCAATGCGACTTTGCAACCAAAAGCAAGAACAGCACCTTGAATATCCATCATCTGAGTTCCGAGGTCGAGCCCATGTTGGTGTGCGTCTTGATCTCATTGAGTGAGGAGCTGGAGCTTGATTCATTGATGCAGCATGAGACGTCCCATGGAAAGTTGCACTTGGGTCGTTCATGCATGGGTATTCATCCTTGGATAGTTCTCCTTTGTTAAGTTTTTGAACAATTTCCTGAAAGATAAAAAGCATTTCAGCAAGTTCACATTCTTTTGACATAATTGCTCCAGTTGTAGATGTCCAAAAACGACAAACAACATACAAAATAGCCCATATTTGAAATCCATGACAAAAACTTAAAATCCTTTCTCACAGGTAAAATTATCTAGGCACCATTTGACTGGCAAGTAACTGAGTTTCCACTTCCATTAAGAAGAAACAGGAGTAAAAAACAAACAGAAAAGGAATCAGGAATTTAGAAACACATGCATTTAAAACAGCCTGCTAAGGTGAAATTGGAAACATATTCATTATAGATATTAAATGTTGTTGGAACTAGCAAACACCACATCAGAACAAAATACTGTTTGTTTCAATTGTTGCAAAAAGAATGAAATTTACCAAACAGGTGGTATTTTCCCCACCATCTACAGAGAGGGTGAAAAGAAAAATTAGGCAAAATGAAATGTACACTTTGGAGCCGCTTCAATAATGTGATATTTGATGCCCACATAAAACAAAGGGGAAAGTAAACGTAAAATATTACATAAAGATCATTCTAAAATATTCCATAAAGATAATTCTAACTTTGGATGTACCTCTATCATAGGGTAAAACCGTGATAATTGCCATTGTGTTTCTCCCTCACCAGTGCGGTCTTTTCTAGCAGCACGCTTCTTCTGGAAATTGGGCAGACAGAGTGAAGGTAAGCAAAGCTTAGAAATTACCAAACAAAAGGAGCATTTCAGCCACATGCATGTGCACCTTATGAATGTCAAACTTCAGAGAAAAAGCTTTAGTCGAACTTTTCTTGGACTCTGTGGATCCCCCAAGAAATCTCATATTGTTCACAGCATTCACATCATCTTCTTGTAATCTTGCTAACTAAAAGACATTCAATGGAATCAGAATCAGTATCTTGCAGTAATTTTTCTAACTGAAAGTCAATTGCAAGACATATGCATAGAAAGATATTGGAAAGGTGTAATTTAAATGTTTAACTTCAAATTGGAACGAGAAATTGTGTAGAATAGAAGAAAAGGGAAAAGGAGACCAACCTTCATTAGATTAAGTCCTTTTTCACTATCAAACTTCTCAGGATAAATTGCTGCAAGAATCATCAACAAGCGCAACTTATTTTCACGTGTGGCATCCTGCATTAGTGGTAGACACTTTATAACTGCATTTGACAAGTTGTAATACTTCCATTACAATTTAAGAGAAATTCTCACCTCCTTAGTACTCAGAAATTTAATTACTTCCGACACTCCAGCATCTCCAAAAACCAGGTCCTGCTCCAGTTGCCCTATGTCTCGAAGCCCCAAATCCTTGATGATTCTGTTAATTCTTCCTGCAATCTGCATATATAAAATGTAAACTGAATGAAACCTTGGCCATGGGAAGGTTCTTTCAACCAGTAGATATTTGTTTCCTTCTAATAGCAAGATCTCATCTATGCATTTTAGATGGAAAAATAAGAACGAAAAAAAAAAACAAATGAATAACAACATTTTAGCTGTTTTCTTCACGCGAGAGAGCTCCAGTCAACTACGTTCCATGGTTCTTGGCCAGCTACTTGTAATATCAATGTTTGGACTTGTGTACAAATACTGAATGAGGGCTCATGCCCAGGGGTTTGACTCTTCTGTTTTCCAAAATCTTCACCTTCTTTTCTCAGTCTAATTTGCGTTGTTGAACCATCCAACCCCTGTCTTCAAGCATCCTTATCCATAGAGTTACTTTGAAGAATCAAAGTAACTATGTGTCCAAACCAAAGGTAAATTCCCCAAGAAGTAGGACCAAAATAGGGGAAAACTTAGCTAACCAATTATCTGCTTTCTTTCATTCCCTGTACCATGTGACACCCTAAAAGCCAGCTTACATCTCTGAATTAAACTAAAGAGGTCCAAGAATACTCAAGAGTCCACCTCTATAATGAATTTTCTGTAATCTTTCCCAGGCTATCTAAATATTTTGCAACAGACCATATTTCTGCAGCCAGAGGTAGAGATCCTGATATTAACAGAGCCTTGGACATCTCAAAAACATATCATGCCTCATGCATGTCCAGGATTCCTCTTAAATGGCACCGTCTATACTAGGTTCACCAATGTGCAGGACGGTAACTTTGATCTGGTAACTAAATCCATGCATCATTCTTAACCAGCTCCACCTAAAGTCAGATAATAGCAAACTTCATCTTTATCAGCGTTTTTTCTACCGTTAAAAATAGTCTCATTCCTCCATTTCCCAACCAATGTCTGATGCAAAAGCCACAAATCAATCCGACAAGAGATCATCCAACCAAATAGTCAGGTTTCTTTATACCAAAAATTGACAGAGACCATAGACAACATGAAGTACAAATTCCATCAAGCAATTGACTAAAGCATGTGAACTTCATGGTTAAAGAAATAAATGTAGTTTGCTATATCAATTAAGATCCATCTTTGACTGAGGAAAATGACTACTTTTAAAGATAAAGAATCATTTTAAGCAATGAATGTGACTTCTACACATACAGATGCTCAATGGATAAAGAGATTGAAAAAATGCTTCAAGCAAACAATGTAGTGTCAGAAAGAAGAGTCAAAATTTGCCTTACATAACTTAAATTTTCCAGCAACAAAAACTCAGCAACCAGAAATTCAAACATACAAACTTGTAAGAATTTTGACAGATACTATGGTTTCATCCAGCTTTATTTTTCCTTTCATCCTGTATAAATCTTGCCTTTCTTGGTAAATTCTTAGTTTTTTTTTTAAAAAGAATCCTCTTATTCCAACATGCATGATCCAAACATAAGATCCACCTTAACCACATTTCTGTACCACTTGATCTTGATACCTAGGACCAAGAACACCTTATAATTGCACGACAAATACTTCATATTAAAGCCATTAAATACGTTAAAGGTTACAATGCATCCATGGCAAAATGTGGAAAAGCCAGCTGTATAGGTTGGGTTGAGTGCCAGTCGTTTGAAACAAAGAGCACGAACCACAACAAAATAGAGTACTCCAAAGCGATGCCCACAGTGATAAATGACCAGATCAAGAGACTCAAAACAGTCTTGGTGCCATATTGTTTTGACAAAAGATAGGCCCCTAATAACGCTAAATTTGGAGGATTGACTTAGTCATAAGTCAAACCCAAAGCCTGAAAGGCATTTTAAAGAAGTTCCCAAAAACAAGGAAGGCAAGGCTTCTGCATTACGTTGGACACTAAAGCATAATATTTGGAACATCTCCAGAGGTGGTCAACAGAAATTTTATTTAAAAAAAGGTATTTTGGTGAATATAATGTAAATTTGCTGTCAGAAGCAAGAAACCAACCTCTACGTGGAGGGAAAGCTTGTCAATTTGTTCACTGTATTGAGGCAATGCTTGAACCATCTTTTGCAAGTCCCTTGTGGAAAGTTCATCTCTACACAAGAGGTCAGACTTCAAGATGAGAAAATAATCATGGCAGTGACTAATCATTGAAGACAGAAAAGTCTGCAAAATTGACAACTAACGGAATACAACTTAACAATGGAAAACAGATTCATAATATTGATAAGAAAGCAATTACATGCCAGTCTAACACAACGAACCAAGGACACAAGCATTTAAAACAAAGACAGAAATGTGTGACAAAAAGAGAAATTGTATTTAGATCTGTAAACCAACTGCATACATACTTCCAACAGCAGGAGTCATCCATTCTATGGTATTAAATAACAGCCATTACTTAATTACTTTTCCCAGGTCAAAGGGTCATGAAAAAATAATTCAATTTTTATCTCTTATTTATGTACAATGATGTGTGACCATCACATTATGGACTGAAAACAAGATGGTCATATGAAATCAAAGTGGAAATGGACTGTTATGGCCATTATAGCTGCTAAGCCCTGCTGTGGAACATAACCCTTTCTTTTCAAGCTAATTTCAAGAACAGTTCACGGCGGTGCCAGCCACAACTCTGACAACTTGGTTGTTACTGTGACAGGCACTACTAATCTTTTAATCTGTCATCTCCTTGCTTCTCCATACTGTATGTCCATTTGCTCCTCAAAAAGACTTCCTCTTAACCTGCATAACCATTTACCAAACGATGCCTCTCCTAACAAAAAATCCACAATCCCAAATAATAATTGGAAGAGAATAGGAGTGTAAATAAACAAAGATAGCTTGCAAACTACTAAAGATCAACTCGATAAATACGTGAAATTGATTCGTTATTAATCTAGTTGAGCTTAAACTTGAGCTACTCGAGTAAGAAAACGAGCTAAGTTTGAGAATCAAAATACTCGACTCAAGAGCTAGCGAACCTAATTGAGCTTTTAATTAATTTAGTATTTTATCATTTAAATTCTACATATTTACGCTTTTACCTTAAGTATATAAACTTAAAAACCTAGACCCTTCTATTGCCCCTTTTAGTAGCCACCACCAAACCTCTCTTTCTTCTCTGCTGTCCTCCTATCTGATCTCCCTTGATCTCTCCCACCACTCCTTCATTCAACTCACTGTTTTAATTCCTCCATCATTTTATAACAAATCACCAATCAAATCCATTCTCTCTTGCTCCTATTCCTTTCTGACTCTGACTCTCCCTCTTTTGCTATTTATCTCTCCTACATTTGATCTGCTGCTGCCCGCTTCACTTTCTTCTCCAATCTCACCACCTGCTCTTTCTTGATCCATGAAACAATGTCATCTCTGAAACGATGCAGTGAGGCGCTTGATGATCTCAATACTTCCGTTGAGGCTGAACCGACTCTTTTTGAAGCTTATATTCATTGAGCTTCCATTCTTCGTCAACTCTGCAGGTTGGTGGGAATTTTCGTACTTGTATATTTTAAAGTTTTGTGCTTTTCTGTTTTCGGTTATGTATAAAGATTTAAGCTTTTTGTTTCCAGTCATGATTCTTGTGTTGGGCTTGTTTAAAAACGCATTGGGCCAGACAATATTGGTGATGTGTTTACTATTATATTTTTTGAACAAAAATTTAGGGACAGTTTTGGCCCCTTTTTGCCGTGCAAGATGCTAAATTGGCTGCAATTCTTAATTTTGGCCCTTTAACCCATGTTGATGATGTTTTCTATCTTTGTTGTATGAAACCTACATTTTGCTGAGACTCACCTAGGGATGTTGGGGATTTGAATAAATTTAGAAGGGATTTTTTTTTTTTTTCCGCAAATGATTAGAAGAAATGAATTGAAGGAATGAAACCCACCAAATGCCATTGAGAAAAAAAAAATTTATATTTTGTTATTATTAAATAAGTCTAATCAAGTCGAACTTGAGTATTTCGAGTATTTAATCACTTCAAGCTCAAGTTTAAAAATTGGAGTTTGGTCGAGTTCAAGTTTTAGAGTTGAACTCGAGCCTAAGTTTGACTCGACTCAGCATGATTACACTCCTAGAAGAGAACCAACGAAGACCATATAATCCTGCCAGATCATTAATGTCATGTAACATTCATTAACTGATACGATGTCACTTCTATCGTATTTTCCCTCAACCCACAGTTGCCCCAAAATAAAATAGGATGAATATAACAATCACAGTTTCTCCACATTCTTGATTAGGAAAAGAAGATAGCATATCATATCTCCCGATGGGTCTAAAACCAGTATCCCAGAACCTTAAATCTAGAACAAAAGCTCAAACCATCTTCAATCCACATCATGACTATCCTACTAGGAGGTATCCATCTCCGTCCCTAAACAAATATAAAGTACTGGGTTACCATTTATCAGACTTCTTGAATTACTGAAAGAGCCACAGGCACCACCATAAGCACTGAGGTACTTTGTCAATCAGATGTTCCATAGATGCTTTGTACTCGTATCAGTGGTTCCCTGAACTTTTGGTTCATTTATGTAAGTAATGAACTTTTGGTTCATTGATGCAGTTTGTTAGTCATGTAAGTAATGAACTTGTGCTGCTATCAACTTTAACATCGTACAATATTTTAATGACAACCAGTTATCAAAGCAAAAATATTTCTAACGTAAATATCTTTCTACACATGCTAAAATCTAAATACTTTGCCCTTCCATTTTTAATTATCCGCTATTTCTTTTTGGGGTGTCCCAAAATGTAATCGCACTTCTAAAACACAAAAAATGTTTTAGTGTTGGATTTCCCATTCTACCCTACATCAATACCATGTGAAAACATGAAATTAATTATAACTTGATATTTTCAAGGCAAAACACAGATATACAAATGCAAATTTTAAATTTATAATGAAGGGTATATAACAAAAGATAGAAAGAAAATGTGAGTAGACATGATATTGATTATGTTTTTCTAAATTCTGCGTAAAATGAAAGGTGACAACTAAATGAGATAGAGGGGGTATATTGCTAATTCTCATTTCAAAATTCATGAAGAACAGAATGTACCACGCTACTCAGAAATGATTAAACAACAAATTTCTTCTCAAATATTATATAACCTTGGACAAGGAGATCAATTTTCATTAACAAAAATTTTACACCAACCTTGAACCATGTTGGATTTGTGCAGCTCTATTCCTTGATACAAAATTAGTCATCTTCTCATGCAACCGTTCACTAGCCTGACAAGGCAGCCAACGATCAATTACTATTTACAAAATGGATATTCAAAACAAACAAACAGTACAGATGCCATACTAACATCTGCTACATGTGCATGGCGAAGCTCAAGCCAGAGAGGATCATGTTCCTCTAAAAGAACCTCTTTTTTCTCAGGAGGACCACCTGTTTTACTAGGAACCTGAATAGCAATTTCCTAAAATTACAAGACAGATCCAACAGAAAACAAGCAAAAGCAAAGGAGCATCTATCGATATAACATCAACTTGCCTCATGCACGTATTTATTTCCCTCCATATTCAGTAAATCATGGCACATGGCATCATATGTCCACTCATGAATAATAGGAGCAATCTAGAAATGCAAAAAATAAATGTTCACCATGACATGAATAAGTGCATACTAAGTCAATAGGCAATAGGTGCTTACCTGATCTACAGATCTATCGAGGATGAGCAGCTCACATGTTTCTGTCTGAGGAAAGTTTTCAATCTTTTGTTTATAATGCATTAGACGGTCCCAAACTCTAGCAGCAAGTTTTGTGGGGATCAAGTCACGGAAAGTTGTCATTGTGGTCACGTCAAGAGACTTTGCAGCACGATATCGCACAAAAGGAAATTCCTGAAAATTAGATATATACATGCCTTAGAATACTATCCAAACAATGCAAATCACAATTGTAGCTTTAGTATACATACCCTTAATGAGGCAAACACGGTAGCAAGACGAGTAGCCATCACATTTAAACATGCATCACCTCTGCGAGAATCTTCATCATCCCCAAAAAGTTCCTCTAAAGCCCTCTCATTGTCAGTGATAAAACCCTGTATAAAGAATGTCATAGTAAATAATGTTCAGCAATTTAGCAAACATTGTGCTGTGCTGAAATTGTGATAGCTAAATTTTCCTCAGCACAACTGCCAAGGTCTAGCAGCTGTAGACATTACTTTTCCTTTTGTTTTCTTGACCAATCAGATCAGAATTCTAGATCTCTTGTAGAATATCTACAAGATTAGCCCCCCATAAACTGGTCATGATTAATATATGATACTCAAATTGAGACCACATTGGTCATTTAATAAAGCCCACCATACAGATCTCTTGTTGTTGAGTGGTTGTGATAAGGTGAGTATTAAATTACACTGAACATTCAACTCCAGTTTATTTCACAAGATATATGTAGCTAGTTAATCTTTCCTATCCCATGCTTCCCACGGATAAAAGAAGTAATCATGTGAAAAAGTCACGAATACCAGAAATAGCGCAATTTCTAGAGGTAGTATAATGAAAAAGGCAAAAGCCTATTTCAGAACAAATTTCTTGACTTTTCATCAAAAAGAAAAGGGATGCAACTTGGCTACAAAAAAACTCCAGAGGATGAAAAAAGAAAGAAGGAAGCAGTGTATTTCAGAGTTTTACAGAAACTAGAAAACAAAAGATAACATCTACTTTAAGCAATTAACTGCACCTTTACACTATGAAGTAACAAAACTATTACCATTTTCTTTTAACAGAAGTAAACGCCAAATTTCCAAAACCATTTTGATTAAAGCTACTTTGTGGATTAAGGAAAAATGATGGATCGAAGAAAAAATTATTGATCATATGAAGCATTGAAATATTGTTCCAAACTCAGCCATGACAAAACTCGCTGCTTTCTGATGAAATAATGAGGTATTAGATCTCTCAATCAATTGATAATACAGTTAATTCCTCAAAACAATCACAAAATTAATTCGCTATATTATGTATATAACTTAATTCAACTCAACTAAGCCTTAATCTCAAGATATTATACATACAATAATCCATAGTTGATATGGTGTCATATACCTGGCTATCTATAGCAAAATACTCCAAATTCATCTGCATACATCACAGAAATCAGAAAATTTTCACAAGTCATCAGTAGCTTTTCCAGTAACGATTGATCACAATATAAGACCAACTAGTTAACAAATAAACTGGTTCAGCAAATTCATCAAGCTAAAGAATAAACAAGGAAATGAGAACTATACCTCTCTCAATGCTCCTATGCGAGGCAATACACTTGTATCTCTCTTGATATGAGTAACCAATTCTTTTGAAATGGGAGAGCTGAAGAAGACAAACGCCCTTCAAGCATGCAGAAAAGATAATAAGGATCAAGAAGCACTAGCAAGTTTGTACTCCAAAATCAGAGCACTTGAACTTAAAATAACAAATAAAAATCTTTCACATACTTCTTATATAAAGGTGTCTTCCCAGACATGTCCGACAAGAACATGACAACACTGCAAAACAGGTAATAATAAGAATAGATCAATAGATAGAGGATTTTTTTTTTTTTTTTTTTTTTTGGGGGGGGGGGGGGGGGGGGGGGGGGGGGATGGGGGAGAAAAAAAGAGGGCAAAAATTTTAAAAAAAAAAAAAAAAA
>CATIWR010180927.1:0-51169 GCA_949677035.1 Omphalea diandra | reverse complement strand
CATAGTTCTAGCCATCTTTACTAGTGTTTTATTTTTCCTCTCTACAACACCATTTTGTTGTGGTGTTCTAAGAGTTGAAAAATTATGAAAAATCTCATTCTCTAAGCAATAAGATTCAAAAGATTCATTTTGAAATTCTTTTCCATGGTCACTCTTTGTAAAAGAAATGAAGCAGCCCTTTTCATTTTGAACTCTTTTTACAAAACTTTGAAAATCATCAAAGGTGTCATGCTTATAAGCTAGAAAGGATACCCAAGTAAATTTAGAGTAATCATCAACTAAGACAAGTGCATAATGGGGATTAGGAGATGGATGAAGGTGATGAAAGGGTGAAGAAGAGGGATTAAACGAGGAATATTGAACTTTCAACCAATGTTAGTAAGACACTATGATTTTGTCTTATTATGATAGGTATACAAATTAAAATTTTCATGTTTTAGGATCAGGTTGGAGAGCCAAAAATGTGAGGAAGTGCAAAAAATGGAAAGAAATAAAGGAACAAAAGAGGAAGAAGAAGAAGAAGAAGAAGAAGAAAAAGAAGGAGAGGGAGAAGAGTGAGTTAGCTTGGAGGAAACCTTAAACTTTTCTAGTTTTGGCAAAAGAGGTAAGTGATTTTATCTTCTTCCAAAATGAAATTCCTCCCTCATAACATGTTAAACATGAGTGATTAGGAAGAATTATGGAGTAATTTGAGGTAGAGCTCATGTATGGACGTGGAAGCTCAAAAGAAACAAGAGTTGATTGTGTTGTTTTTGTTGTTAGAGCAAATTTTTGTACCCATGTTTTCATAACCCTATAAGAGAAATTATAGAAAGTGTAAAATATGAAAGTTGTACCTTTATGCCCCATCTAAATGCATGTAAAACAGTTTTGCTTAATTTGGTATGTGTGAGGAGATATGGCCCCTTCATTAAGGTTGGTTCACAACCAACCGAAAATCTCCTCAGTCTAGCTGTTTTTATATATTTTGATGACTTCATGTGCTGATTTAGACAAAGTTCAAAACATAAAATTTGTAGGGTCATATCCCCTATAAATACCTGTAAAATAGTTTTGTTTAATTTGTTGTGTAGAAAGAGATATGACTCATTGATTGTGATTGATCCTAAACCCCATCAGTCTTTTAGTTCTGTTTTCCAATAATTTGATGGTCATGGAATCAAAATTTGATGAAAAATTTTATTATTTAATATATATATATATATATATATATATATATATATAATTTTTAAAGAAGATTAAGTGAAAATTTTTTTAAAAAAATTAGAGATTGAGAGGTTGAATGAATTATAAATTTATATTTTATATAAATTTAAAATTCACCATACAGAAATACATAATAAATTTAATTAAGTAAAATAATATTAAATTGAATAAAAATAAAAGTAGTATATTAATTAAGTCGTAAACTTAATTTTAGGTTTAATTGAACTAATTAAAAAAGTATGAGGATCGACTGAATCTAAATTCATTTTACTAAATTCTATTTTTGATTTGAGTTATAATTAAAATTAATTTGTCAAGTTATAGTATAATTGACTCAATTAGAAGTTTTAGACACAATTTAAAATTGTAGAAAAATTTGAGAATTTTTATTAATTAAGCTAAACTTGTATTATAATTTTTTTTAAATGATTTAATATGTAAAATAAATTCATCACAATTTTACTTATTTTTTACAATAATTGTAATAAATTTTATTTTTATCATAATAAAATCACATATTAAGACAAATCTAATTTTATGATATAAATTTCTATCATAATGCACAAAATTTTTTATAATAAGTAATTTTTTTTATTATTGAACATTATATATTTGTTTGTAAATTAGAATTAAAATTATGATATATCACTTGTATATAATTTTATATGGACTTAATTCAATTATTTTATTTATATATAATGATTTGCTTAAAAAATATATATAATTTATTAAGTATTTAAATCAAAATAAAAAATTTTAAAATCTATTTTACTAAAAATAATTTTTTAAGAGAAAATTATTATTTTTTTTAATAAATTATGAAAACATATTACATAAATGATAAAAATTAAATGAATATTTTAAACATGACTCAATCTGAAATATTAATTTTAAGAATAAATTTGAACTTAACTTGAAACTATTTTCACTTCATAATATGATAAACAACTAAATTTATCTGAAATTCAGAGGACATAATCAAATTTAACGACGTATTAATTAAAAAATAATTTGACCTGAAAACGATCCAATCGAAATAATCAAAGCCACCTGTTCGCCATGCCAGTTTTAAGGCAAGAAAACCTAAAATCCTAACATTGGTCGTAAGCATTTTGTTACAAATTTAAGTGGGACGTGATGGATCAAACGAAGTTAAAATTTTTAAAAATAAAAACCAAAAGCTCTGCAAATCGTACAAACAATTTTATAATGCCATAAAAGCGGAAGTTGAGAGTGGTGGAGCTCTTTTAAAGTACTTAAACTGTCACATTAAGCACACATTAAAAACCCACCGTGCGTGTCAGAATAGGATTCAAGAGCGGCATGCGTGGAACCGAAGAAACACACACAAATCCCTATAATACTCTCTCTCGAGTGTATTCATGACCCACTTCTGGTATTCAACAGGTCACACATCTTATTCTACATGAGTTGTATGCACTTGCCAACTGCATTCCCACATATGAACCTTGGAAACTGAAGCAGCTGCTATACCCAAACTAGTGTCCACTTCCCGATATTATTGGTTTTCTTGTTTTTACTACTATATTGGTTCTCTTTACTTTGTCCTGAAATGGTGAACCCATAGGGCAGAGACCCAGTATCCGTGTTAGCATTGTATTGAAAATCAGACTAAACTGATCAGTTGAATCAATAAAATAAAAAATCAACCAATAATTCGGTTCAAAACCACCTCAAAAACCGGATAGCTATCAAACACAACTGCTATTTCTATTTTCTCTTTTCTCTAACATAACCCAAATAAAAAACACCCTCTGTTCAACTTTCAAAATTGAAAACACCTCTATTCTATCGAAAACACCTAACTCACCCAAATCGAAAACACTCAAATAAAAAACACTCTTAGTTCTATAGAGGTAGCTTAGCTTGGCAAGACTCACAACAAAAAACTCATTTTCTATGCGAGTTTCTCTCTCTCTGCCCAATATTTTATTTTTAAAGACACAGAACAAAGTGTGGAGCGGGCATGACAGAAAGAAGTAATTAGTTTTCTCATATCCATCCTAGTCTGGAAGGCGAGAAGGGCATAGGCTTTAGGGTGGGCACTCTCGTTTAAGAACAAATCCCAAAGGGCAATGAGAAATGAAGCAATAAAAATCCGATTTTTCTGCTTTTGCTTTTTGCATTTTCTGGTTGATTGATTTGGGCTTTTTTTTTCCTTTTTTATTTGATTTCCGCTAAAGAAATAAAAGTTAAAATTTATATTATATAATGTATATGAATCGAAATCGATTGACCGAAAATCAATGAAGAAACCAATTTGACCGCTGATCCCGGTTTTAGAAACATTGCATATTCGTAATGATATGGATCATCATTTTTTACCATGCATATATGTATGTAATCTTAACAAACGCAACTTATCTATCCATCTTTGACATAGGCACCGATCAAAATAAGAAGGTTTTTTTTTTTTTTTGTTTTTAAACATAGATCGATCAAAATAAGAAGTTGTAGCGCTATGACAGGACAGACAACATATATATAAGTGAAATTATATGTCCTTGGGCAATACCATCCCTTCCAGCAGCATATTTGAAAGATCATATTTTATTTTATATAGCTACAGAATCTGAATAAGAATAATATAAATTATTATTATTATTATTCGTAAAATAAAATATGAAACATCATTTAGTAAAAAACTGTTAATATTAAACAGTGTTTTGATGTTTCCATGATATTGATATAATTACAAAAAACAAAAAAAGAACATTACTTCAAATAAATATAAAATTGATACATATGAAAAATAATGTAATTAGCCGGCAATAGAAAACTTCACACGCACTTTTAGAAGAGACATTTCGGTTCATGAGGCGAAGGGCCACATCGATCAAATTCCAAATTATAAATATGAGCAAAGTGTGTATCTCGGTCTCCTATAAACAATGGGACCATGTTAAAGAGACTCATTTTTTGTACTAACTCTGCTCCCTGGAAACAATTTCCTATCCGTGCCAATAGCAATTATCTCAATTAGTAATGACAGGTCTAGTTTCGGGTCGGGCATGGGAATGGTAAAATCGCATTTAGCTGCCTTTTTTTTATTTGCACTAAATTTGTTTATTCGGATCTTTTACTTTTTCGCATTTTTCAATTCAATTTTATATGTTTTTAGTTGAATTTTGATATCTTCAAAAAAAATTCCACAAACCAAACATGACTGTGATAATAATAGTTACTATTATATGTAATTGAACAAATTTTACATATGAAAGGAAAAAAAAAATGAGACAATCAAAGGCTGCATTAATGGGGTTTTACTATTTCTATCACCCGGAACTACAATATCATTTATATGTGTATGCGCGCTCCTTCGTATCAAGACTAAGAAAGTGATTAACAGATCTATTTGCAACAACTCATAAATTACAGGACAAGCTTTGGTAGGTTCTTTTTACTAATTTTTATCATTACATTTCAAAAAAGGAACATGACATAATAGCTTAGCTTGATACATCAAAGGGGTCATCATAACCATCCATCAATCTATCTTATATGTATATATTTATATAAATATGCGACAACGTAATTCTCCATTTCTATTAATTTCATTATGTCCGAAACTTAATTAATTCGCTTCAATTAAGCAGAAGGGGACTATTAATCATTAGTTCAAGAGGTTTAAGGTGTTAAGGGATTTTGGAGGAGAGATTTTAGACCGTGGGTAAGGTGCTTGATGGGTGGGAAGAGAATGCACATACTTGCAGTTGGGGCAAGAAGGAGACGATCTTGATAGTATGACTAGAAGATGGCAATTCAAGCAAGCTAAGGCAACCATGTTCGAGCTTGGTGATGATGATTGATTCTTCTTTGAGTAGTCTTCATGAAGTAATGAATTATTGTTAGAGCTACTGCTGCATTGCTCATGATGATGGTCAGACAGTGATGAAATGTTGAGTTCAAGGTCTAGCTTTTGATTCTTCGGCCAGCTCCAACTCTTTCTCAATGTCTTTCTGTTCAGAAAATACATTCTACCTGACTGCAAGACAACAATTGACAAATGTATTATCCCATGCGCAAATATCAAAAATTTTTTAAATGGCAAGAAAAAGAAAATTTTACATGTATGATTACTTAAAAAATTAAAGAAATATATATAGAGAAATATAGCATTCTTAAGTTCTAGTCTACATGCAAACATATACTATTTAGTATCATTTAAATAAGAATTTAATAAGTGATACATGTATGTGCGCGTGTGAGAGAGAGAGAGAGAGAGACTTCAAGATCAAGGCATTGCTCCCAATCAAGAGGCAAGGGGTCTTTAACGTGCAGATCAACACTTGTTTGGATTGGAAGTACTGGTCCATGACCAGCAGTAGTGCTACTCTTGAGCATGTGATGATGACAATCTGATGATGAGAACAACTTTCTCTTCCTGCTACAAGTGTTGTTTTCAGATTCTGAAGAAAATGAGCAATTGGATCTTTTTTCAACAAAAAACTGTGTTGGAGCTAAGGAAAGCTCCGTTAGTTCCATAGCCAAAAATTATTCAGATTTCACTTCTACTATAGTTCAAAATTTGATCAATAAAAAATGAGAGAGGAAAGAAAGAGATCATAATAAGAGGAAGAAAGAAGAAAAAGAAGAGAAGCCCATAGAGGAAATCTTGTAAAGAAACAGAAATTCTGTAGTGAAGAACATCCCAATTCTGCTTTCTTTTGGAAATGACTCATGCAAGAGGGGTGTGACTACTTAATAGGGATCTTAAATTGCCTTCATCAAACCCATTAAAAGAAGGGTCATTGCATTTAAGATGGCAAGTAGATACCACTTTAATGCCTCCTCAAAAATCCCTACTCCTTCAAACAGAAAACATTTAATCCTCAAACCTACACAACACACACATCACAACACCACTTCCTCATTTTCCAACTTCTTTTGTCCAAATAATATCATTTTTTTGTTCATTTTCCCTTTCTCAACATTGATTTCCAGCTCTATAACATCTCTAGTTAGACAACTGGATTCAAGAAGAGCATTCATAATACTAGTTCCCTGCATATTATTTGTGTATTTTCATGCCATAGTGGTCATGAGGGATCTAAGATTATATTATATCTAGCAACACTAATAGCACTGATGTGATTAAGATCATGTTTGCTCTTTTTTCTTATTTCAATTTTACATACATATCATTCATTTTCTATAATTGCATAATAGTATTTGGAACCATTAAATATATATCTGATGGTACGGATACTTTTTTTTGTAATTTCTGTATTAGTTGTTCAAAATAATATTTATAATTACATAAAATAAATGAAATAGATATAGAATTTGATCCAACTAAATATAAAAAATGAAGTGCATATAAATAATTCAGTACAAAAGTTATGAAAAAAATAAAATTTAATCTCTGTTGGTGTTGCCGAAGCGAGACCATAACTTTTCCATATTATTTGCTCCTTTAGATTGGAAAATTGTACTAGTCACAAATATAGCTGGCCCTAAACCTCAAGTATGATTACGGCAAGCAGCTGGTGTCAATGAATTGTCCTTAATCAGTTTATAACTTTAGTATATAAGACCCTTGCACGATTTAAGAACGCACCAAATAACTGTTTCTAAGCACTTTTATGGCTTATGCTAGATTATTGCTGTTCGAATAGTCAAATATCTGGGGGAAAATTAAGCATAAAAAAAAACAAATTAAGGGTAAATTTCAAATATGATCCTTTATCTAAGCTTCAATATTTGGTTATGTACTTCTAAGAGTGAATATCAGAATTTAAATTTCTCATTATAAAATTTTATTTCATAATACTTAGAAATTATAGTTATGAACTTTGATATCTAATATTAGAGTGAGCATCAAATAGGTTTAGGTGGTTCAATTGGTGGAGCTCGGTGACTGATCAGATATTTCAAATCATACACCTAAACTAGAACCAATTTGATTATTAGTGAGAATTGATGGCTGAAAATCCAAAGATGTCCAAATTTCGATGGGTCGAAAGAATGGGTTGGCTTTTTATAAACTCATACTTCCACTGAAATAAATTGAAACTCAAGCATATTTTGTCATCCTTCAATATTTCAACTTACACAACAATGGTTTTAGCATTGTTGTTACATTTGAGTAAGATCAAAATATGGCATTTGAACCTAAATTCAATATTTATAATTACAAAACCAAAAATATGCACTTTCATATGTGTTCATCAGACACTCTAATATGAGATTAGTAATCTCTAAACAAAAAAGAATGTTGATATAACAAGGAAAGGTAGCAAAAAAAGTGCTTCGATTATATATATTTATTCAGTATTTAATTATCCACTTTGACTGTCTGTGTGTTTAGAAATCAGAAGTATCACAAAAAATTTACTGAGTTTCACAAAAATAATATTCAACAACAAAAAAAATATAAAAAGATTCAAAAACCTTGGAAAAATTGAAAGCAATCCAATAGAATTAAGTTATTTATAGACGCAAAGAAACATTAATAAAAACAAGAATGTATAAAACAATACCAAAACATGAGGCTCAAATTAAAGAGGCAAGTCATCACATGAATGCATTGTCACATTTTTAGCAACAGGTAGACTAACAAGTCAATTTGCCACTGTAAAAACTTAAGCAACTATGCATTCATATAGTTGAGCATGTAAGAGATAGAAGTTTTATTAATGCAACTTCCTACAATAAGTA
The DNA here is from genome assembly GCA_949677035.1 of Omphalea diandra. Classification (NCBI taxonomy): domain Eukaryota; kingdom Viridiplantae; phylum Streptophyta; class Magnoliopsida; order Malpighiales; family Euphorbiaceae; genus Omphalea; species Omphalea diandra. The sequence goes on along the minus strand of CATIWR010180927.1, from coordinate 43,282 downwards.
AAATAGACAAACAAATTACCAGATCGATTGTATCTTCACTTGCAATGCAACTTCCTACAATAAACAAACTAGGATATGCAACAAAACTCTATTAAGTATTAACAATCACAACCAAATAGAAATATAGTTCTTCCTCTCTCTAGTGGTTTTCAATTGAGTTAATAATCATAAGAGGCTTGAAAACACATCAATTATTACAAATTTATAGATATTAATTCCATTTGCAAAAACTTGAAATGCTGAGAGAAACAAAATTTGTATGATAATTATTTAGATCAAGTTAAGAGAAATGTCAAATAAGGTTATATAAGCTAATGAGAGCCTCTGAAATGTGGGATTATGGTTAGGATGAGAGGTAAAAGGTATCTAGAAGGGTTGTGATGTAAGGGAGAAAAAGAGAGGATTTGCATGTTGTCCCTTAGTACCCTAGAAGGAATAGGGCAATAACAAGTAACTAAAAATAAAAACTATGTGTGGAAATGAATGATGAATTAAGATAAGAGATTTATAAAGTTTCGACGCAACTTGTCTATGTCCTCTCCTCTAGTATTCCCACTAAAGTCTTCACTATCAAGACAACTTAAGGTGCTATCAACCACTTTTACAACCAACAGTAGTTTATGGGCACTACTAAGTCATTACAGGTAGACTTACAGGTACTACTAAAACCTTATCCTAAACTAGTTTTGGGGTACTACTTTAAACCTTTCACAAAGTATAGTTTTTAAGATCTCTTAAGATCTCATAAACAAGAGTTTCCTTAAACAAAATACAACTTTAAAGATGAGGATAGCTCTCTTACTCAAGTAATAAAATATTTTAAAGTACACTCACAAGTATGTTTGATCTGGTTAAGAGTATTAAGAGGATATCTAAAAAGCTTGTTCTTCAAACTCTGTTTTGAAGATAACACTTATAAGCTTTAAATAATGAATTTCTCTTGTTTGCTAGATCACTCTTAATTCACCCTTTTGATTTAAAAATAGCTTTCACAATATAACACTCACTTAATGAAACAATTCTCTTTTTATTTCTATTAAGAGCAGGCCCTTTTATATGTTGAAACAAAAAATTAGCCATTGGAAAGAAAACTATCACTTCATATTATAGATGTAAACAATCAATGCCTGTTGGAAATTCTCTGCACATGTTGTTAAGTCATCAATCATCATTGATTTCATGAAAACGGGTAGTTGTTAAACAAAATACAACTTCCATGGTTGTTGGTACTAACGAAGCACCTGTTGGGACTAGTTATTAGAGAAAAGTTTGCCTCAACACTCCTCTTTTGACTTTCTCGTTTGCTTATTTAACTAACTTCAATGGCTATTGGATATTCTCAATGCCTATTGCACTTCAATATCAACCCCTGTTAAAATTTGAACAATGCCTGTTATAGATTTCTAGGAAGGTGTGAACTTGATGCTTTGTTTTCCAAAATCTTCAATAGTACTTCAACGGTTGTTGGTGAACTTTCAATGCCCATTGAACATCCTCAACACCTATTGGGTTATTAAAAGTGCCTTATTGAAGGGTCTAAAAATTTTAGCTCAATCTAGAGAGCTTTCGTAATATCCAATACCCGTTTTGAGATCTTGAGAGTTTTTCTCAATTCAAGTTACTTACTCTAATATCTATTGAGAGATCAAGAATAATGCCCTTTATGAAGTTCAATGTGCATATCTCATGTATTTGAGTTATCCAACACCTATTGTAATAGAGGACAATACTTATTGTGAGATCCAGAATATTTCACTCATGCTAGGGTGATATTCCAATGTCTGTTGAGTTCCTTCAATGCATGTTGCTAGAGTCACAATGCTTATTGGATTATGGAAATACCGGTTGAATTGTCAAGCTTAGTTTGTTTGATCTTCACTCTTTTAATACTAAGAGTTTTCGATCATAACTCTTTCTCCAATCGTCATGGATCAAAAAATTGATATACATGCAAGAATTAACATAGATAACCTGGACAAAGTTTAACTCTTATACATGTTTGTGATCATCAAAGCAAGACTTGGAACCTAAAGGTTTAACATTCTCCCTCATTTTTTATGATGATAAATAATCTATCAAAGTCAATCATTCTTACAAAACCAATAGGTATACATCATATAAAGTCAATCAATCGTTAACTCCCCCTTAAGCATATCAATATGTTCAAACTCCCCCTGTAACATGGGTTTCTCCTTTAATAAAAAAATCATCCTTAGCAAGATTTCTCAATATTTTGCTCATATTATATGCACCATTATATTAAGTTCATATTTCTTATTTCTCCCCTTTTGTCGTTATCAAAAAGCACCAAGCAACAATAGCAATGGAATATAAAGAATATAGAAATAGAATATAGACAAAGAGTTAACTTTTCATAGCAAGAGTAATATTGTTAAATACATCAGTTATTTTTGAAAATAAGGTAAAAAATAATAAGAAATGAAATAAACTATACATCATGAGGGGGTAAGGTTTTAGAGGGAAAGGTATGAGTTTGATCTTGAGGTTTTAGGGATGGTTGAGGTTCTAGGTGGTGTTCTTGATTCTTGGGCTCTGATGGCTCCTTAGACTCTTATTCCTTAGGCTCATCTACTGCATCTAGTTTCTTAGAAGGAAGATCTTTAGGATCTTAACTCGTCTCAGGTTGAACTTCTTGCTACTTTTTAGTACTTATAGTCCCTGGTTGTAAATTCAACCCTTCTGCTATCCAATCTAGTGTTTGGTTGATGTCCTTCATCTCTTTTTGAAGTTTTTAAACTTTCTTGTGTAAGTAGTAGTAGAGGACTCAACTCTTTAAACATTATTAGTAAGAGTTTCCAAGTACTTAAGCATCTTTCACTCAAAGGGAATGAGAGATGGAGCAAATGTAGTAGGTGCTTTGGTTACATTTCCTTCTCCTACTACAACCCCTGCCCTGACAACTTTTTCAACATCCTCATTTTCCTCTTCCTCTTAAGGAATCTTATCTTCATAAATAATTTTAGGATCTCCCTGCTTAGTAACATCTTCTCACAAATGGGCTTATTTTAAGGCAACTTTTCTAATACCATATCCTTTTTTTTTTCAAGCTCTTCCTCAGTTTGAGGGATTGCCTTTATAAATTTTGTAATCTTTGTGATGTAGTGAGCCATCACAAAGACATTTGACTTGTTAATCAATCCATTAATTCTTTGCATCAAGAGTAAGAGAGTGTTCACCCTCTATTTGTTCTTCATGCACCAGAGGTAGAAGAGATCTATTATGGTGCAATTTCCATTGGATTTGCCTCTTCCATTGATGTTCCAAGTGATGAACCTGTAATAATCCATAAGGCTTGACTTTTGATCTTAGAAGCCTTATTATTGTTAATATTGTAGTTGCTTCTTCCATCAATGATAAACTTCTAGAACTGGTTGGCATCAACTTTAAAGGTTGGAGGAGACTTCATGAGACCTTTGTTGGAAGCATCAAAGCACCTAGCCAAGTCATTTAGTCTTAATGTGTACTTCTTCCTAAATAGCCTGAACTTTATTATGTCTTCTTGAGCATATACTTCACAATCGCTGCCTAACACTTCTAGGGTTATTAAGAACTCCATTATTAGGTAAGAAGGTTCCATATAATGGCAAAATAACTCCTATCCAATCCCAACCATTAACTTTTCAACTTTTCAACTTTTTTTGCCAGCCCATACCTTTGGAAGTTGTTCCACTCTAAGAATTTTCCACCTTTAAGATGTCTCTTTAGTAATTTTAGAGCTAATTCCTTTTCCTTTTCATTTTTGAGATGAAATTGTTAAACCAAAAGAGTTGTTAAGGGGATGAGAGTGTGCTCTGTTTCAATGGCTTTCCCTTTCCTTTTTAAATCTTGGCTAGTTTTAGATTTCTTTTTCTGCTATAAGTCTAGGGTTGAAGTTTCTACAACTCATTTCTTTTGCTGAGCCAACATTCAAGCCATATTCTCTTTAGTTTTAGAGCTTGAGGGAAAGAAAGGTTTAGGGTTCTTCCTAGTAGGTTGCTTATATCTTTTGGTGGAATCTAGTTTGGGTGCCATTTGATTGTGTGAATGAGTGTTTGATGCAAGGGAATATACAGAAAATTATAGCAAAAATTGAGAGAGAAGAGTAGAAAGCGAAGCAAAGTAGAAAGTAAAATAATTTTAGGGTTTAAGGAGGTTTAAATAGAAGTACAATGAGCTCCTCTATTTAAAAAATATGACCATTGAAAGTATTTAACGGTTGTTAGGCAATGACTGTTGGACATGACTGTTAGCTTACTCTTGTAAGTGTTCTTCAGCTAATGATGGTAGCTGGTTCACAACAACCATTGGGTGATGAACAATTATCATTAGACATTCACAATGATCATAGAGACCAACAAAATCAAAATGAGGAACTTACAAATAACACAATGGTCATTGACCATGTTTTTCAAACAACACTTAGTTTAAAAACAATTTTAAAACTTAGCTAATAAATATTATTAATCAAACTCAATGATATAATCTTGAATTAAATTAACATATGGATAGTTTGATCAATATCATACATAATTAAAATCTTTAGCTATTGAATCTAAAGACATTATTAGTGATTAATTCAAACAATAATGACCAAATATCACACATCAATGATCATAAATAGATTGAGAAAAAGGATACCCTATTTGAAGCCAATCCAAGGTATTTTCATCAATCATACCAAGTTATTTTTTGATGAATTGTATCCTTTCATCACAAAGAGATTTAGTAAAAATATATGCCAATTGATGGCTAACATCAACAAATTATAACATAATATCCCTATTACTATCATGATCCCTAAGGAAGTGATGTCTAATGTCTGCATACTTGCTACTAGAATGTTGTATGGGATTCTTAGACAAATTTATGGCACTAGCGTTATCACACTTAATGGCAACTTGATTTACAACCACTTTGTAATTGAGAAGTTGTTTCATCTATAGGATTTGTGAACAATAAAAGCCAACTGCCACATACTCAGCTTCAGCAGTTGATAAAACAATTGAGTTTTTCTTTTTGCTCATCCAAGACACTAAGCATTAACGAAGTAACTAACATGTGCTTGAAGTGCTCTATCTATCTAAGGTACAACTAGCAAAATCAACATTAGAGAATGTATTCAATTTAAATAAAGAACTCTTAAGATATCCAAGTCCTAAGTTAAGAGTACCAATAAGATATTTAAGCATGTGTTTCACAGCATGTAAATGAGACTCTTTAGGATTAGATTGATATCTATCACACAAGTAAATACTGAACATAATATCAAGTTTAGAGGTTGTGAGATAGAGTAAACTGCCAATCATACCTCTACATAGTTTTTAGTCCACATTTTTGCCATGTTCATCCATGCTTAGCTTGATGTTAGTACTTATAGCAGTTTTGCACAAATTGTTGTTTTTTCATGTCAAATTTTTTGATTAGTTTCTTTATATATTTGGCTTGGTTGATGAAGATTCCTTCCTTTCCTTGCTTTATTTGTAATTCAAGGAAGAATTTGAGTTCTCCTATCATGCTCTTTTCAAACTCAATTTTCATTACTTTAGGGAAATCTTCACATAAGCAAATACTAGTAGTACCAAATATGATATCATCTACATATATTTGCACTAATAATAGGTCCCTATTCTTTTCCTTAAAAAAGAAAGTTATGTCCACTAAACCTTTTGAGAAACCTTTCTTTACTAAAAAGTTGTTCAACCTCTCATACCAAGCTTTTAAAGCTTGCTTCAAGTCATATAGGACTTTGGTGAGCTTGAACACATGGTTAGGAAAGCAATGGCTTTCAAAATTAGAGGGTTGTTCAACATACACTTCCTCATCAATGTACCCATTTATAAAAGCACTTTTGACATCCATTTGATATAATTTGAAATTCATGTGAGTTGCACATGCAAGTAAAATCTTAATAGTTTCAAGTCTAGCTGCAGGTGCAAAGGTCTTATCAAAGTCAATGCCTTCTTTTTGGTTATAGCATTTGGCTATTAATTGAGTCTTATTTCTAGTAATAATTCCATGTTCATCAAGTTTATTTCTAAAGACCTATTTAGTTTAAATAATGGATAAGGTCTAGGAACTAAAGTCCATACTTTGTTCCTTTTAAATTGAATGAGTTCTTCTTGCATAGCAAGAACCCAATGTTCATCATTAATAGACTCATCATGGTCTTAGGCTTTATAAGGGATACAAAAGCAAGATTAATACATGCATTTCTAAAAATGATCTAGTTGCTACCTGACTTGATGGATCATCAATGATAAGATCTCTTGGATAATCTTTCTTGAAAATCTAGTCTTTTTCTATTATGTTTACTCTTCACTAGGAGTAGGAAGAGGTAGATCTTCATTTCCTTTATTCCTCATGTCTTATGACTTATCCACATTTTTTTCTTCTTCTCCAATGTTTAGCTCACTCATATTACCTGTAAGATCATCAATATCTTCTTATTTTCTTAAAGAAGTGGGGTATGATTCATCAAATACAACACATATAAACTCCTCTACAACAAATGTTCTCTTGTTGAAGACTCTATACCCTTTGCTAGTAATAAAGTTTCTAAGGAAAAATCCATTATTAAACTTAGAGTCAAATTTGCTAAGGTTGTCTTTAGTGTTTAGAATAAAACACTTGCAACCAAAAACTCTTAAGTATGTAATCTTAGGCTTTATATTGTTTCATAAATCATATGAAGTTTTCTTTAATAAAAGTCTCACTGAGACTATATTTAAGATATAACATAAAGTGTTTACAGCTTCAGCCCAAAAGTACTTAGAAAGATTATACTCATTCAATATAGTTCTAGCTATTTCTTAAAAAGTTTTATTCTTCCTCTCGACCATACCATTCTATTGTAATGTTTTAGGAGTTAAAAAGTTGTGTGAGATACCATACTCATCACAAAAGCTATGAAACTTAGCATTCTTAAACTATCCTCCATGGTCACTTCTAATATAAGAGATTTTCAAATCCTTTTAGTTTTGAATTCTCTTAGCAAAGGTCTTAAAAGTATCAAAACAAAAATCCTTGTAAGGGAGGAACAATACCCAAGTATATCTATAGTAGTCATCTACTATTATAAATGCATAATGCATGCCTCCCTAACTAGATACTTTAGTGGGTCCAAATAGATCCATATGAAGCAATTGCAATGGTCTAGAAGAACTTACCTTGTTCTTGGCTTTAAATGAAGATTTGATTTGTTTACCTCTTTAACATGCTTCACAAACTCTTTCTTTTACAAACTTTATTTCAGGTAAAACTTCAACCAAGTTTCTTCTCTTCAGCTTATTTAGGAGTTCCATGCTCATATGCCATAGCCTTTTATGCCAAGTTTTGCCTTCATTCGCTATAAAGAATAAACACTTTGCATAATGGTTAACAAGGGAATTTGAATTAATCACATAAATATTATGAACTTTTCTACGAATGAATAGAATTTTGTTGTCACTCATCCTTGCCATATAACATACTTATGGCTCAAACATAACTCTAAGGCCTTTGTCACACAACTGACTTACACTTAGCAAATTATATTTAAGTCCATCAACAAGCAGTACTTATCACAGATAGGTGAGTCATCATCCTTATCAACTTTACCTATGCTAATAATTTTGGCTTTGTCATTGTCTCTAAAAGACACATTTCCAAGCCCTTTAATGTTCTCTAATTATGTGAAGAACTTACTTTCTCCTATTACATGCTTTAAACATCCACTATCAAGGTACCACACTTGCTTTCCAACTTGGGATTTCAAGCACATCTACAAAACAAAGAGAGTTATGCCTTAGGTACCCAAACCTTCTTGGGTCCTAGGGGGTTAGCTTTTGCCAACTGCTCATCATGCCTTCTAGAATGGCAATGATAAACAATGTGGCCATATATACCATAGTAAAAACTATCACCATCAAAGTGAGCCAGTGTGCTACTTTTAGGTGGTGCATGCTTATTATGTCTTTTAGACTTGTAACTCTTTTAAGCAATGTGCCTAGGAGTGTTTCTCATGTGAGGAATTCTTTTATGTTGTGCATTTCTATATCCATAATTATGCCAATTTTTGTGTCTTTGTACACCTTACTTCTTAGGCTTGTAAGAGTGATACATGCAGGTATAATTTGTTTTATGTGGAGCTGATCTCAATAGTGTATGATTATGTTAAGACTTCCCTCTTGAGCCATTATTAGTGGCATTTCCCTTTTTGAAAACTTTTTACTTTATAACATGGTTAAAAGCATTATTCTCTTTGGCCTTAACAAAGATCGTTTGAGAAGAAAAGGGATCCATTGAAGTCGTGGCACCATAACCGAATCCATATTTGATGGATGAACTTCTTTGAAGCTCAAAGATGGAGTCTAACTTCTCATTTCCTTTAGTAAACTTACTGAGGCTTTTCTTAAGCTTAAGGTTCTCAACTATAAGAGACTCAACCTCCTTAGCTAGAGTTTCTTGTCCTTTAACATAATTTTTTAAAGATTGTTCTCTTTTTTAAAAGAGGAGGTGTTGGACTTGAGATTCTCAAGTTTCATAATGAATTTAGTAAGCATAAAGTATAGATTTTCTCTTAAGTATGAATCAAAAGGATTTGCCTCTTTGTCACCATCACTATCATTATCGATGTTATTGTAACTGTTGGATAAAAGTTCACTTGAATTTGGCTACTCCTCAATTTCCATGAGACAAGGATTAGCTAACTCCTTTCTTATTTCATCCTCATTAGGTTTGGAGTCACTAGTATCATCTCAAGTGGCTTTGTATACTTTATTTCCCTTTTTGGAGGTATGCTTTTAGAAGGAAACTTGCACTTTTTGATCTTTAGACAATTTAATTTAATATGTCCTTTCTCATTACATCCAAAGTAGACGAATTGACTTTTAGTTCTTCTATTCTTGTGTCTCTTTGCCCTTTTATTTTTTTTTGTTTGAAAGGAATTTTTTTACTTGGTTGATAATGAAGGCAAGTTGTTTATCTTCACTACTCTCTTTATCATCACTGGAATAAGAAGAAGTTAGTGAATGAGAAGTAGATGGAGAGTTAGACATATCTCTTTAACTTTCAATGCTAAGTTTTTCTTTATCATTCTTACGTTTTCAGTAGGCTTTTCAAGAGTGATTTCATGAGCCCATAACTTTTTCATAAGGTCATCAAGTGATAGGTCCCTCAGTTTGTTAGCTTCATCTATAACTGCTTTTCGAGCTTCCTACTTATCTTTGGGAAGAGTTCTTAGGATTTTTGCTACCTTGTCCTTATTTGAATAAGACTTCCCCAACATTTTAATAGTGCCTATAATGTTTATAAATCAATTATACATCTCAATAATAGTTTTACTAGGTTGGTATAGAAAGGATTCATACATATATGTATGCAAATGAATCTTTTGATTTTTTACCTCATTGGTTCCTTCATGCTGAGTTTGCAAGGTGTCTCATATTTCTTTGGTTGATGTACACATTTGCAATTAAGCATATTGAGACTTGTAGATTGAACAAAAAAGAACATGCATTGCTCTTCTATTCTTTAAGTTTACCTTTTTTTTTTTAACAATTCATTCATTTTTAGGCTTAAGTACTAGAACTTCCTTCTTCAACAATGTCCCATAAGTTAATGATTTCACTATCAAGAAAGATCTTCATATGACTATTCTAATTCCCATGGTCATCTCCCTTGAAGAATGGTGGCTTAAGGATGGATTGTGATTATTCATGACTGGCCATGATCTTTGCTCTATGCACTTAAGCTTTAATGAAAAAGACTAGCTCTTATAACAATTGTTGTCCCTTGGTGGCCTAGAAGAGGGGAGGGGTTGAATAGGGCAATGACAAGTAATTAAAAATTAAGTGCAAAAATGAATGAAAAATCAAGACACGAGATTTATAAAGGTTTGACACTATTTGCATATGTTCTCTCCTCTAGTATTCCCATTAGGGCATTCACTATCAAGATAGCTTAAGGCGCTATCAACCACCTTTACAATAGTAGTTTCTGAGCACGACCAGACCATTATAAATAGACTTACAGGTGTTACTAAAGCCTTATTGCAAAGTAGTTTCCAAACACTACCTTAAACCTTTCACAAAGCATCATTTCTAAGACCTCCTTAAACAAAATACAACTTTAAAAGATGAGGATAACTCTCTTACTCAAACAATACAACACTTTAAAGTACACTCACAAAGTATGATTGATCTAGTTGAGAGTATTGAGAGAATCTTTGGAAAGCTTGTTCTTGAAACTCTATTTAAAAAAAAAAAACACATACAAGCTTTAAATAATGAACTTATCTTGATCGCTAGATCACTATTGTTTCAATCTTTTGATTTCAAAATAGCTTTCAAAATAGAATAGCCGCTTAATAAAATGATTCTCTTTTGATTTATATGGAAAGTGGGTCCTTTTATAAGTTGAAAAAAAGAACTAGTCGTTAGAAAGAAAGCTGTCACTTCATATTACAGATGTAGATACTCAATACTCATTGGGAATTCTCCATGCCTATTGTTGAGTTATTAACCATCATTGATGTTATGAAAATGAGTGGTTGTCAAGGAAAATACAACTTCAACGACCATTGGTATTAATAAAATGCCATTGGGACTATTTGTTAGAGAGAAGTTTGTCTCAACACTCCTCCTTTGACTTTCTCATTTATTTATTCAACTAAATTCAATGGTTGTTGGATATTCTCAAGGCCTGTTGAAATATGAACAATGCCTATTGTAGATTTCTAAAAAGGTGTGAACTTGATTATCTACTTTCTAAGATCTTCAACAGTACTTATTGGTGAACTTTTAATGCCTATTAAACATCCTCAACACCTATTGCATTATTGAGATTGCCTTGTTAGAGGGTCTAGAAACTTTAGCTCAATCTAGGGAGCTTTGCTAACGCCCGTTCGTAATATCGAATGCTCATTTTGAGATCTTGAATGTTTTGTTGAATTCAAGTCACTTGGTCCAACATCTGTTGTGAAAATGTAATGCCTATTGAGAGATGAAGAACAATGCCCATTGCGAAATTGTAATGCCTGTTGTAAAGTTCACTTTGTATAGCTCATGTGTTTGAGTTATCCAACGCTTGTTGTAATAGAGGACAATGCCTATTGTGAGATCTAGAAGACTTTGCTCACACTAGGGTGATATTTCAATGCTTGTTAAGTTCCTTTAATGCCCGTTGCTAGAGTCATAACGCCTGTCGGGTTATGAAAACACCTGTTGGATTGTCAAGCTTAGTTTGCTTGATCTTTACTCTTTTAATACTTAGAGTTTTCAATCATAACTCTTTCTCCAATCATCATGGTTCAAAGAATTGATGTACCTGCAAAAATTAACATAGATAACCTGGACAAATGTTAGCTTTTAGATGTGTTTGTGATCGTTAAAACAAGACTTAGAACTTGAAGGTTCAACATTAAAAAGAAGAGAAAAATAAAAAAGAAACAAAGTGAAATTCACACCAACGATTCGCTTTACACTATCCAAACTTTTTCTTGGAAAAATACTGAACTGCCATTCAACCCTCCTTATACCAAACCGGTCCTCATTTCCAAGTTAATTTGGCCCAAAAAATTTGAACCAGTCGGGTTCTAAACACCCCTATCTAATATACAAAAGAAAGAGAATATATATTTCAAATTGCATGAATTTTTGTAACTCACATTAATAAATTTGACCTACATATTTAATGTATATGCTCAAACATTGAATCTAATTCATATAAATATCAAATTTAAATTTATCATTTCAAAAAAGAAAATCTTAAGCGATCTAAAAAGAAAAAATTACATATATTAAGAGATTTAGAAATTTGGAAATTTCTTATTTATATCCATTTTTTTATATATTCGTCTAATCACCTACATAAAAAATCTTGGATGTAATAAAAATGGATTGTTATTAGTCTAGCTATTTATTACGTTTACTATCATATCCATGTTTGATTAATATATCCTAATATACAATGAACGTATGCACCTAAATGTATGTAAGGTTTTTCCTAGACATCCAAATGGATGCTTTTATTATATTTTTCTCTCAAACACATAAAGTAATAGTTGTACATATGGATGATGAATATAAATGTGAGCCGAATCCGATATCACTAATTTGTTTTTTAAGATGAAAGAAAATAATTTTCATTTATAAAATATTAAATACAAAATTATCAATATATATAAAAATTAAAACATACAATTCATAATAAATTATATTGACACAATATATTGAATCTAATTCAAAAAGTGAATTTTTTCGTAAAAACACAAATAAAGCATTGAACTTTGTATAACAATGAGAAATACACTCTACTTGATAGTTATGCTAAACCACAACTTGACTTTTTTATCGTCAAACAAGTTCAATTGAATTGTTATAAAAAAAAACTGATTAATCGTTTCAATAATATTATAAATTAATCTTATAAATAGATAACAATGACTTCCATGTAAGAGAAAGTACACTTTTATGAAAGAAAAATTAAAAAATATCATTAGAGTTGTGAAAGAAAGAAGAAAAACTATAAAATCTATAAAAATAATTTCATATTTATATTTATTGAAATAAAAAAATAAAAAATAATAAAATTATAGATTACTGTAGGTGATTTAACTATCATTAACTAATATTGATAAAATATATTTTAAGACCTCTAAAGTTAATTGACTTATGAAGTTTTTATATTTTAGTTTGCATATATTGAAAAACTGAGTTTTTCTTTTTTTATTATTATATTAAACACTTTAAAGATAAAAAAATAAAAGTAATGGAAAATTCATAAAAATAGTTCAAAACATAAAAGACATTATACTATCTTTTTCACAATATAAATATCTTAAATGTAGAAAATAATCAAAATTAATTTTATGAATCTAAATATTTCAACTATATTTTTTTAAAGGCAGTGCAACTTTCTAATAGCTTTTAGATTGTTGTGAAAAAAATTTTCATTAATTTTATTATCCATAATAAAAAGGTACATTATAAATTTGGTGTTTAAACTTTTTAATTTTTCTATTTTGGTATCTAAACAATTTTTTTGTTCAATCAAGTGTCTAAACTGTTAAAATTATTTTTAATGTGGTGTTTTCTATGATTTTAATAGATAAAATCCATAATTTTGTTATATCCATTTGACCTAATATCAAATTTTGTACATTATTTTAACTAATTATATATCTAAAATTTAGATATATAATTTTTTTCACTTTAAATACAAAATTTATTCATTTTTTGTTTACTTTGTATATATATTTTTTAACAAATTATATAGTGATAAAAACAAAATTTGAAGTTGAAATGAACAAATTTTGAATTTAAAGTAAAAAAAAATTATATATTTATACATAATTAGTTGAAATAAAATACAAAATTTGATACCAAGTTAGATAAATTTCTATATGACGGTCATTAATTGTTTAGATTAGAGAAAAACACAACATTACAAATGATTTTATCAGTTCAAATACTTAATTGAATAAAAAAATATTTAAACACCAAAATAGAAAAATTAAAAAATTTAGACATCAAATTTATTATTTACTTTAATAGAAAATAAAAATTTAAATGCTTAATATATATGAATTAAAGAATATAGATTTAATAGCATAATAGCACAATATTCAAGCTCCATTAATTTTTATTTTTACTATGCATGTGTAGCTTTCCTGGCAAAATGTGTTGGTGCCAAGCTACCGGGAACACAATCTACGAGTGCGCCAAAAGGTAGGCAATTCAACCCAGTTAATTAATCTTGTATTTCCTCTAGGTGGAAGCATTAATGGCCTTTGCAGTAAATGAGAAAGCTGGTGACTGCATATGTACTTACATACAATATGGTATATTACGTACGCATTCTTTGTTTGTCTTTACTTAATTACTTTGCTTGGGAGTTTGGTCTGACACTTTTTTTTTTTTTAGGTTCCATTCCAATAATAGATTATCCACATTATTATGAAGGTCCATTAATGGATCAAGTCATCTAAGCATTTCATTTTTAATGTGTAGCTAACTTTGTGATTGAAAATATCTCTCTTTTTTTTTTTTTTTTTGCTTACTAAGTGTTTCCAATATTATTTGATTTTGAATAGCGTGGTTCAAGAAAAAAATTGATTTGAGTTTAAAAAGTTGAATAAGTACTCAAAAAGTTGAATAAGTACTCCTAAGGCATACATTCAAATTCAAAATTTGATGATCTGATATATCCACAACTCTAAATAATTTAATTCAGATTTACCAAAAAAATTTCAATCAAAATTGACAGTTGAATCCATTTTATTCGTTTGTCGTCTAGTGAGGCTTCCATTAATTTACAATGTATCATTAGCCCAAAGGCCTACTATTAAATATTTAAGCAAATTGATGCGTCGACCACTAAGCATATACCCAAAATTTTAAATGATATGCATATTAATTAGTATTTCATATATATTTTCTGTCTCACAATATATTTTGTTTAGACATATATTAAATATTATATTTAATAGATGTTATCACATAAATAAATATTATATTACCTTTAATTAATTATTTTTATAAATTAGTATTCATTTTACAAATAAATAGTTATTATGAAAGAGATAAATTCAAAATTAAAAAAATTAATGAATATTCATAAATGATTATAAAACATCAAATATTATGAGATAAGAATTTCTCTTTAAAATGACATTTAATTTGAAATAAATGAACTAAATTATAATCAGTTAAAAAAATTGAACTAATTATGGGGCTATTTAGTTGTACAATTATTCGATATCATCCAATGCAAAAGCATTAAAGATTCTCTCTAATATATTTTTTCCAAATAGTTGTCATTTAGTATTATTTTTATACTGTTTTAAAAATATATTTAATATTTTGAAAACTTATAATTTATAATACATTTTTATTTATATGTTTAATAATTAATGAGAATAAATTAGGAAAATTGATAATAATTGATAAAAGTGAACATGTAGATAACTTTTATTGAGAGGAAGGAAATATATACAATTAAAGACTATGCAACTCTTTATAAAAAAAAAAAAAAAAGGACTATGTAACTTTAGTATTAATTTTTTTTTTTAAGTAATGCTAAACAGTTAGAATCTATCTTGCCATAATGCATTTATTGGTGTAATTAATAATTGTCTAAACTACAATAAATGATGATTAAGCAAACAAGATCTCAATATTCTTCACAATTTGGACTGTTTAGTGATAGTGTTTCAGCTCAATTTTATCCATCAATTTCCCTCTAATTTCGGCCTATTATCATTCCTCTAATTGTCTAAACTGCAATAAATGATTATTAAGCAAACAAGATCTCAATATTCTTCACAATTTGGATTGTTTAGTGATAGTGTTTTAGCTCAATTTTATCCATCAATTTCCCTCTAATTTGGCTTATCATCTTCTCTCTCAAACACAATATTTTTAAAATTCAAAAATATTATAAAAATAGCTTAAAAAAGTAGACAAATATTAAAAATATATAAATATATTTATAATAATTAAAATAATAAAAAATAATATTAAAAACTAGTCCAAACTAAATTGAACTGATCACTGGTTAGATTCTTGATTTTATCAATTCAACTAATCAGTCCAATATGGTTTTTAAAACATTGCTCAAATATAACAACTCCTCTCTTAAATTGTAGACAAACCCATTAAGACTGCTTATTTCCAAAGCAAAAATACAACTAATAAATAAGCAAGTTGTTAAAGGTTTCTCATTTTTACCCTATTAATAGTAGTTTTTTGCAATAAGTTTAAAAATAATATTGCATAAACTAATGGCCTAAAATATTTATGAGTTATCAAACTTTAATAATGTAGGAATGAATACTATTTAAGTGTAATTTAAATTAATATGATTAACACCATTATTTAGAACATTTAAAACTATAGATAGGATATCTTGACCTATAATACCCTAAAAAAGATAAATAGAAGAGAATGGACATACTGCTCGAGCAAAGGGCATTTATAAGGTTTATTTGCTTAAGAGCATTATGTACCCCCCCTTTTTTTTTTTTTTTTTTTATGTGAAAGGCTTCAAGAGAATGGCATTCATCCATGTTATGACTTTTTTATCTACTAATTCTAGTATCTTAATCATACCTATTTTTCCTTAAAGATGTGAATAAGTCAACAAATGAAGAGGTGAACATTGATACCATTCTTTCCTTATCATCTAACTAATGCTCATCATTAGTTAGAATTACTTCTATTAAGTTTTTTTTTACTTTTTTATTAAAGCCTTGGCATGAAAAAGTGTCTTTTGTATCCCTCCTCTCAACCAAGCAATACTAAATTTTTAGGCTTATATTAACTCCTCTTTATAACTAGGTCTTCAATCTCTTTATTTAATAGCTTAGATAAATATACCACCTTTTTGGGTTATGGAACTCATTGTAGTTCACTCAATTGTTTCCATTTCTTTTGTGTATCTTTATATTTTTAGCTACATCTAGCCATATCACTTTAAAGGAAAATGACCTTTATATATATTTATTACTTCACATACACTTATAACACACAAAACCTAGATCATCAAATCTTGACTTAGATATTGCTATTTGAAAAGCATATATACATGTAAAGTCCTTAGGTTAGTCATCCATCTTCTCAGATTGAAATAATATGTCATTAAAGTCTCCACCATAGAGCTAAAGAAGTGATGAAGTATTGGTCGAATCCCCTAAAAGCTATAATTTCTTATGTTTATTATTTATTTTTGGCCATTTGTACAATCTAGAGATGTACTAGTTAAAATTCTATTTGATATCCATTATCTCAATGTTAATATGGTAAGAAGAATAGTAATATGTGTATTACAACAATCAACACTACTTAACAGTAGCTCTAGCTACTCTCCAACTCATTAACTCAACTCCATTCTTCAGCTAGCTTAGTTATTAGTTGTATTTAATAGCTAATGTAGTTAGTTTGTTTCTTAGTTAGTTAGAGTTGTTAGTTAACTAGCTAATATGTTATTGACTTCACTCATTAGTTTGTATATAAACTATTGATTATGATTAGTAATAATAAGTTCCTTTCAATCTCTCAATCTTTCTTTTTTAGTATTTTTGCATTTTAACATGGCATCAAAGCTCTTTTGCCTTTTTCCTTCTATTTTCTTTCTCATTTTCTCAACAAACAAACACACATTACCTACTGCAAATTTTCTTTTAAAACTAAGAGTTTTTACAGTATCTTGATTCATTCTTTTTTTTAAAGGTGTTTTCTTTAATTTTTCTTCAATTTAATTGATTTTTGTTTCATCAATCTTCATTGTGGCACACTCTTCCTTCGTTTTAAACTTACAAGTCCATACTTTCTTTATCCTAATAAAAATCATTCACTAATCCTTATTACTCCATTCCTTTTTAGTCTCAATTATCACTCCAAGGCTAAAATTATGAAAATGGCTCTTCAATCAAAGAACAAACTCAAGTTTGTTGATGGAAACATTAAGATTCCCACAACTGATGATGAAAAAAGTATGGTCCAATCATGGCTCCTACAAGTTGTCTCTCCATCCATTAAAAAAAAGAGTGATTTGGCTTGATGTAATAATTGATGTTTGGAACGACATAAAGGATAGGTTCTCCTAAGGAGATACTTTTTGCATTATAGAAGTTCAAAAGGAAGTTTATGCTATTTAGCAAAAGGAGCTTTCAGTCATTGATTTTTCACTCAATTAAAGGTTTTATGGGATGAATTAACCAACTTACTACCAATTTCTCTTTCCTGTTATAATCCAAAAATGCAATTGTTGTGTTTTGAACATTGTCAAGACATATTAATAGAGTGATTATGTCATAAGATGCTTAAAAGGTTTGAATGATCAATTCCATATTGCACACTCCTAAATTATGCACCTTGATCCTTTATAATCTATCAATAAAGTTTTTGTCTTAGTCTTACAACATGAACAACAAATTGGAGCCATGAATGCCATTAGTGTGAATGAGCCTACATTGTTTTACTGCAGAGCCAACATTGAAGAACATTGTGTCTATTGTGCTTCTAATTCTAATTAAATGAGATTTTATACTCTAAATGGCATACTATACACTAATCAATTCTTAGGATATAATCGTCCAAAAGGAATGATTATCGTTCCAAATGTACATTTTGTGGATATATGGGTCACACAGTGGATGTGTTACAAGAAACATGGCTATCAACCTGTATATAAGCTAAAGAAGAAATTTTCTAGTACTATTGCTAATCAAATAAAAATTAGTCTTAAGTTTCATGATGTTGATGCTAAATTTGATTTTGTTCCTAATAACATTATTCAAAATGATTACAATACACATAAACCACAACTTCTTGAATGAGTTATACCTTTATAAACCATATCAATCCCATGATGTAAACCAAGCTTTCTCTTTAAAACTTCCATTTCATAAAACCTTAATGTAATCTCTATTTAGAAGATGAAACTAAGACAATATGCTTTAAAAGAACTTTTGAATTGGAAATTACATGTGGGTCCCTAAGCCCATAACTATTCCATATAAAGAAACTCATGGCAATAGGTAAGGTTGCTTAGCAACCCTTGCTATTAAACATGAAGAGTTATTCTTTAAATGAATATGTGCCATTATGTTTCTTTAATAAGGGTTTAAGTTCATATCTCTTAGGTTTGTTAGGTTCTCTAGTTTATAACTAAAGGTTTTTCATTTATTTATGAATTGGTAGTAGGTTCGATTATGGCTTTGGCTCATTTCCATTTTTTTAGTTTTGAAAGTTGGCTAAGGTTTGCTTAAGGTAACCATTGGTGCTGGTTAGGTATATGAGATATGTTGAGGCTTAAAGGTTGTATACTAATGGGAATGTTGTCTAAGGTTTATGGTTGAAACATTTAGGTCATGGTATGTCTTACGGATATAAACTAGCTAAACTCTCTTTGGTCATCTTGTAAAGAAGGATCTTATGGTAATTCATTAATTGACGTTATAGTAAGGTTATATGGTGGATAAGTTATATCTAGGTCTATTTATGAATATTGATTGATGGAGAAGTATTTGGATGAGAGGTAATATATTAGAAAATTGCAACATTGAATGGTAGAAAAAGGCCATTTATATGAGCATTGGTTAGGTTATCAATAGTGAAATGGGTCTCAATTATGAATGCACATATTACATGTGTTGCATGTAACTATAGTTTTTGTGGCACTTATGTCCATAACATCTTTATCGCTATGAACCATATTTCCTTCATTGCCTTTCCAATGAACATTGCCCTTATTGTCTAATACATAATAATATATCTATTTACTCAAACCTTTGTGATAAATACCTTTAATAATGCAATCCAATATAATTTATTTTGATAAAAGGTTAAAGTTTATCATGGTTGCACCATCTCACTATAATTCCTCATCATTCTCCTTGTCTTAACCTACATCTAGGACCAATATTTTTGAGCTAAGATTACCCTGCTTTTGTAGTTAAAATACCATTTTCTTTTTTACTTTAAGATTAGCATCCCTTGATGAAAAGTCCACCTTACGGTGGTGTAATAATGAAGAATAGAGCAAATTGCTATAAGAAAAATTGATCTCTTTTTGCTTTTCTTTATAATTTATATTCGAGCGCTACTTGAAAAGTGTGCCTATATAACTTACAATAGTAATAAAAGACTAACAAGCATTTAAACTTATCCATAATGATTATCCATCACCTAATTTAATGTTGCAAGCTAAGCAAATGTCAGGCAAGATAAACAACTCAAATATGAAGGATCAATGATAAGAGCACATATGAAAAAGTTTAAAGAAGCTTTAGGAGTGTTCATGAGGCATGAAATAAAGCTTAAAATGGAGAAACAAAGTCGAAAGGAGATTAGAACATTTGAATAATCTTAAACACAAGGGCAAAATAGACATATAAACACCTTAATGTATTATTTTGACCCTTCAGAAGAAGAATTAATGTCAAACTTTTCAAATGGAGTAATTTTCACTAAAAATTATCTATAATGTTCTAGAAAGTTTTATGAGATTCTATAAGATTTTAATAAACTTTCAAGAAGATTCCAAACATACAAATGGTGTCTAAGATACCTTAAAAGAGTCCTTAAAGTTAACAGCCAATAATAGTCAAAGATTTGTTAAAGATTTACTTTATTGTTATGAGTTGACTTGTCTTCCTTTTCCTTATTTCTATTTGATGGTTAATACTCCTAATTCCCTTAGGATTTCAATTATTTTCTTGTTTAGGAATACTGATTAGTGTTCTAGGAGAAATACTTCTTTTTTGGGTAGATACCACCTAAAAATATTCTTAGTTTGTTCTGTTCCTTTTCCTATTAAGATTAGTATTTGCTATTGTAATGCCTATATAAAGGTAATCAAAATCATATAACTCATTATTCCATTAATACAAATTTGGTTTTCTTTATGAGGTTAATTCATTTCTTTTATTCTTGAAAGAACTATTGTGAATTTATTAAGTGAAGGCTTGTTTCAAACTTAGTTCAATCTAAACTTAAATTTGACTTTGTTCATTTTATTTTTATTTTATAGTAAACAACCTTTAGTTCTTTATAACTAAGGTTCTTAAGTTCAAATTATTTAAGGGTTTTATTAGGAATTAGAGTTTTCTTTACTTGGTTTATGAATGATCTTTGGTAAAGGCATTAAGATTGCAAATGAGTTTGGTACAAGTTAACCACATTCTTGTCATTTAGTATCAGAGCTTCGACTCTATCAATCAAGTATGAATCTTTATTTTTCCTTATTATTGTAGTTAAGCCTTGTTTTTGTAAGATGCATTTAGTGTTTGTTCTTCTTATCAATTTGTTTCCTTGGTCTTGTTCTTACTAACTTCTAATATTTCTTATGTACTACAATTCATGCCAATTTAAGTTGTACCTTAGTTAAGGCCATCAATTAGCTTCAATTATATTAAAAAAAGAGAGTAAAAAAGAAAAAAGAAAAAGAAAAATGAAAAGAAAAGTAAAGTAAAGAAAAAATGAAATTGCAAATTTGGTTGTTTGTAAATTTGTTTGAGTTCAAAAGAGTTATTTGCAAAATAATTGATAGAAATTAAATACAATTTAGTCTAACACCATCCAAATTCATTGTTTTGAGTTCAAAATAAGTTCCTTATAAAGTTTCAATTCCAACTTTTTCTTTTGAATTGCGTTTGGAGTAATCTAAATACATATTTTAAGTTTTCTTATTTTTGTTTTGTTTGAGTTAATTTTCTTTGATTATGTCAGAATTAAGTTTGGTTTTGTCGTGTTTATGTCATGATTAAGCCTAATGTGATAATTATTAACTTAAGTTCCATAAGAACTATAAGAAAAGAATTTAAGAGGTAAAAAGCAAAAGTGGTGAGCTCATTAGAGTGTAAAAGCCTAATTGAGTGAAACATGAGTGTTGAGTAACATCATGTGAGTGTAAACACATGAGGGAGTGCTCCTTGTAAGGTTTCTTTTTTTTTTTCTTTGCTTATACAAAGACATATCCTAAAGAGGTTGATAAAGATATCTAATGGAAGTGCTTTATGAAGGCCATGCAAGATAAGATGTGTTAATTACTAAATAGCCATTGATAGGTGTAAGAAAGGATGAAAAGGATAGAATGAAGTCCAACCACAATCACAACTAACAACACCACTCAAGTTGCACATGGACAAGTCCGTAAAGGAAGATGACATGATGAAAATAATGAATCAATTGATGAGAGTGCTCAAAGGCATAAGGAGCAATATAACAACCTTGGAGGGATAAAAATGAAGACCCCAGCTTTTCGTGACAAGAATGATTTCGAAGCCTATCTAGCATGGGAGAAAAAGGTAGATTTTATGACCATAAAAACATAAAGGGAAAAAAGGTCCAGCTTGTTACTATTGAATTTATAGACTATTCATTGGTGTGGTGGGACCAACTAGTGGTGTCTAAAAGGTGTTGTGAAGAAGAACCTGTCTCTACATGGCAAGAGATAAAGAATATCATGCGAATGAGGTTTGTGCCAAATCATTTCTATAAAGACTTACATAATAGACTTCAAAGGCTTACATAAGTTTAAGGAGTATTAAAAAGTACTCCCAAGAGATGGAGGTAACCTTGATCTGTGCTAACATTTGAATAGGATCATGAACGAACTATGGCTCATTTCTTGAGTGGACTAAATTATAGAGTTGTAACCTTATGTAAAGCTTGAAGACATGTACCATATGGTGCTTAAAATGGAAAGGCAATTAAAGGGGAGAACTTTCAAGTCTAGCTTATTTATAACATCTAATTATAAACAAAATAGGAGAAGACGCAATAAAAGCTCTTTTAAGCCCAAAATTGAATGCAACGAAGAAGGCAAGGAAAGAAGGAGTTCTAAGAAAGTTGAGACACTTAATCCTAAAATTAGTACTATAGAATGTTTCAAGTGCAAAGCAAAAAGTAAAATGAGATTTCCAAATAAGAAAACTATGATCCTTATGAATAACGAGATTGAAAATTAAGATGAAAAAGACGATGAGATCTCCCATTTGTAGACACAAGTGATGATCAAGATGACCACAAGGAGATTGATTATAAAGATTTTTTAGTTACAAGGCAAACATTAAAGCACAAGCGAAGAAGGAAGAAGAACAACGTGAAAATATCTTTCATGCAAGGTGTCAATTCAAGGCAAGATATGTTGCTTAATCATTGATGAAGAAAGCTATACTAATGTTACTAGTACTTTATTAGTAGAAAAGATTAACTTGCTTATTTTAAGGCATCTTAAGCCTTATAACTTACAATGGTTAAATGATTGCAGAGAGAACAAAAAACGCAAGGAAAGAGGGAGTTCTAAGAAAGTTGAGACACCTAATCCTAAAATTAGCACTATAGAATGTTTCAAGTGGAAGGGAAAAGTTAAAATGAGATTTCCAAATAAGAAAACTATGATCCTTATAAATGGCGAGATTGAAAGTTAAGATGAAGAAAAAGATGATGAGATCTCCCACTTGTAAATACAAGCGATGATGAAGATGACCACAAGGAGATTGATTATAAAGATTTTTTTAGTTATAAGGCAAACATTAAAGCACAAGCAAAGAAGGAAGAAGAACAACGTGAATTATCTTTCATGCATGGTGTCAATTCAAGGCAAGATATGTTGCTTAATCATTGATGGAGAAAGTTATACTAATACTACTAGTACTTTATTAGTAGAGAAGTTTAACTTGCTTATTTTAAAGCATCTTAAACCTTATAACTTACAATGGTTAAATGATTGCGGAGAGGTTAGAGATTACCAAATAAGTGCTTATGTCATATGTTGAGAAAATACTTTATGACGTTGTGCTTATATAAGCTAGACACATTCTTTGGGGTGACCATGACAATTTCATAGGAGAGTTAAGCATGATGTGTTTACAAATAAATACTACTTTGATATGAATGGTAAACACATTATATTTTCACCTTCATCACCCAAATATTTTTATAAAGATTAAAAAATAATGAGAGAGAGTGAGAGAGAGAGAGAGAGAGGGAGAGAGAGAGAGAGAGTGAGTGACAACATGTGCATGTGAGAGAAAAAGAAATAATTACATAAGAATAGGTGAAACATAAGCTAAAAATGAAAAAAAAAAAAAAAGAAGAGAAGGAGAGCTAAAAGTGGATGCAGAAAAAAAAAAAAAAAAGGAGAGGCACATGTAAAAAGAGAGATGGAGGGGAAAAAAAAAAAGAATGAGAAGCAAGTGAGTTTTCATGCAAATGGAAGTGATATGAGGAGTGCCTATCTTTCTTAATCACTTATAATCTTGCTTTTGTATAAAAATGGGTATTTTGCCATTAACAAACTTGACAATTCTTTGCTTAATGTTTTTGTATCTCTTTGGAAGGAATATAAAGACTTGTTTCCTAAGGAGGTGCCTAGAGGATTACCACCTTTAAAAGGAATTGAGTTAAGTAAACTTCATCTCCGGTTCACAAATTCTAAACCAACCACCTTATCAAAGTAATCATGAGGAGATAAAGGGGTTATAATGATAAATAGGTGAGTTAATGGAGAAATTTTAGAAAGCATGAGTCCACATGCCTATTTTGCTAGCATATAAGAAGGATAGAACTTAAAGGATGTGGATTACCATGCCATTAATAAAATCACTATCATATACAGACATCCCATTCCTAAGTTAGATGATATGTTAAATGAATTGCATGGTGCCTTTGTGTTTTCTAAATCGACCTTAAGAGTGGATATCATCAAATTTGGATGGGTGAATGGAAAACTGCTTTTAAAATAAAATATGATTTATATGAATGGGTGGTTATGCCTTTTGGTTTAACTAATGTATATAGTACTTTTATGAGACTAATGAACCATGTATTTCATGCATACTTTGGTAATGTTGTGGTTGCTTACTTTGATGATATGCTTGTTTATAGCCAATTTTTAGATGAACACATAAAACATGTTTGTTTAGTTTTTGATGTTTTGCACAACTAAAGATTATTTGCTAACCTTAAGAAGTTTTCTTTTTATAAAAGTAGAGTAGTTTTCTTAGGATTTATGGTGTGTACACAAGGTATTGAATTGCATTAAGAAAAGATTAAAGCAATTAAGGAATGGCCTACGCCTAAATCTATTATGGAAGTGCAATCCTTCCATGGTTTGGCTAGCCTTTATAGAAGATTTGTTTGTGATTTTAATTCCATTATCGTATTAAAATGATGTAAAAAAGTGTTAGTTTTAAATAGGGAGATGTGTGAGCAAAGCTTTTAACACACTTCAGAATAAGTTGGTTTCCACACCTTTACTTTCTTTGCCTAACTTTTCTAATACTTTTGAAATTGAATGTGATACTAAATTTGGGAAATAAAGCCATTTTTATGCAAGAAAAAGGGAAAATCATATATTTTAGTAAGGAATTATATGGAGAAGCCTTAAAGTATCTTACATATGATAATGAGATGTATGCATTAGTTTAAGATTTGCAAACGTGGCAATACTACCTATGGCCTAAGGAGTTCATAATTCACACTGACTATGAATCTTTAAAGTATTTTAAGAGACAATAAAAGCTTAACAAAAGATATGTTAAGTGGAGTGAGTTCATTAAAGCTTTTCCATATGTCATAAGGTATAAGCAAGATAAGGTTAACATAGTTTTTTAGATGCTTTGTCTAGAAGTATGTACTTCTTTTTACTCTAGATGCTAAGTTATTAGGTTTTGAGTACATAAATATTTACATGTGAATGATCATGACTTTTGTAAGTTTTATCATGCATGTGGGAAGGTTGCATTTGAAAGGTACTATAGGCATAATGGCTTTTTGCTTATAGACAATCATTTTATATATGCTTATGAGTAATATGCGTGAACTTTTTAGTAAGGGAAACACATAAGGGAGACTTAATGGGGCATTTTGAAGTTGCTAAGACTTTAAACATTTTACAAGAATACTTTTATTAACCTAATATGTGTTTAGGTGTGCAAAAAATTTATGATCAGTTTATTGTATGTGAATAAGATAAGTCTAAATTTAAGCCTCATGGATTGTATATTCCACTATTTGTACCTAGTATGCCTTGGATTAATATTTCTATGGTTTTTTTTTCCAAATTAATGATTCAATTTTTGTGATTGTGGATCATTTTTCTAAGATGGCACACTTTGTTAAATGTCATAAAATTGATGATGCCATTAACATTGCTAATTTGTTCTTTAAGGATATTGTACATTTACATGGTATGTCTAGAACTATTATTAGTGATAGAGATGCTAAATTCCTTAGTTACTTTTAAAAGACTGTGTGGGGTAAATTAGGGACTAAGTTATTTTTTTACTACATGTCACCCATAAACTGATGGGTAAACTGAGGTAGTAAATTGCACTTTAGGATAATTATTATGAACAATGGTTAATATGAATTTGAAATAATGGGAAGAATTTTTGCTTCATATTGAATTTACATATAATCATAGTATACATTCATACACTCATTATTATCCTTTTGAAATTATTTATGGTTTTATTCCTTTGAGTCCATTAGATATATTTTGTTTGCCTTTGCATATATGAGTTTATTTAGATGGTAAAAAGAAAGTTGATTTTATTAGGACATTGCATGAAAAGGTGTGGATGAACCTTGAAAAAAAGTATGCAAAAGTAGTCAGACAAGTTGATAAAGGACATGTAAAAGTGATCGTTGAACCTGACAATTAGGTTTGGGTGCATTTAAGAAAAGAGAGGTTTCTTAATTTAAGAAAGTCTAAGCTAGATATTAGGGGTGATGGTCCTTTTCTAGTCTTATAGAGGATTAATGATAATGTTGATAAGATAGATTTGCTTGGTGACTATAGTGATAGTGTTACTTTTTAATGTTATTAATTTATCTCCTTTCGATATGACAAGGTTTATTATTTTAGGACAAATCTTTACTGGGAATGAGGAAATGATACAAGACAAGCAAGTGCTAATCAATATGAACAACTTAAAAATGAAGGACTAATGATAAGAGCATGCATCAAAAAGTTAAAAAGCTTTAAGTGCATATGTGAGGCATGAAATGAATTTTAGAATGGAGAATCAAAGTCCAAGAGCAATTGGAGCATTTGAAGAATCTTCTAGACAAGGAAAAGTGGAATTTGTACACCTTAATATCATATTTTCACCCTTTAGAAGAAGAATTCATGTCAAACTCTTCAAATAAAGTAATTTGCATTAAAAATGTTCTATAAAGTTTCATGAGATTCTAAAAGATTCTAAGAAACTTCTAAGAAGATTACAAGCATACAAGTGTCATCCAAGAAACCCTATAAGAGTCCTTAAAGTTAGCGACCAAAAATAATCAAAGATTTGCTTATTTGTTATGAGTTGACTTGTCTTCTTTTTACTTCTTTTCATCAGACAACTAGTACTCCTAATTAGCTTAGGATTTCAACTATTTCTTATTTAGTAATATTAGTTAGTGTTATAGGAAAAATAATTCCTTTTGGCCAAATACTAAAGAATATCCTTAGTTTATTATTTTCCTTTTGCTATTGGGATTAGTATTAGCTATAAGTCTTGTAATGCCAATATAAAGGCAATCAAATTCATGTTCCTCATTATTCCATTAATAAAAATTCACTTTCTGTGTGAGGTTAATTCATTTCTTTTATTCTTAAAAGAACTTTTATGAATTTATCAAGTGAAAGCATGGTATGTTCAAACTTAGTTCAATCTAGACTTAAAATTAACTTAATTTAAATGTTCACATTAAACAACCTTAAAACTTATAACTGAGGTTCTTAAGTATAGGTTTTTTTTACTAGTGTTGCTAGAAATTAGAGTTTTCTTTACTTGGTTTATGAACAATCCTTAACAAAGGTGTCAAGATTGCATATAGGTTTAGTACAAGTTAATCATGTTCATATCATTTAATGTCTATGCCTATTGTAGTGGCTTTGTCAAATCGATATATGGCTTGAATTTGAGAAACTTTGCCCACTATATTCCATATATATCATCTATCATGGAAAAGTTCCCAATTTTTCCCTTAATAAGCTTACTTTTGTCTCTTTTATTAGTCTTGGAGACCAATCTTATGCTTTTTTGTATAAAGATCAATCAAATATGTCTATAATTGGGGCTTGTTCTAACCTGGTAATTAGTTTCAAGATAAAAATATGCTTTATAAAATGCTAAGGTTTTTTTATCTATAATATTTTATTTATCCCACTAATGTCTTCTTCTCGTTAGACCCCCTCTTGATTACCTTTTTTTTTTTTCTTCTTTAGTGTCCTCAAAATCTGGAAGGTAGAAAGGGTTAATCTCCAATTTTTCTTATAGGTCCACAATCTTACTATAAAGGTGGCTCAGAAGCTTCAACCTGTGGTTCATCACCCTTATGAGCTTGTCAAGCTTCTTGTCAATTGTTAAGAAATAAATAGAAGGATGAGGATCAGGTTTGTAGGCCTTAGTATACCAAGAAGGGGGGTTGAATTGGTGGCAAATTTGAACTTTTGATTTGTAGGAAACTCATAAAATGAAAGATTAAAGAAAGGGGTAGGAGAAGAATGAACACAAGAGTTTTATAGTGGTTCAGGTATTAACCAACCCCACATCCACTCCCTAATTCATCAATTGGGTATTTTACTCAATCACTAGTGTTTTACAATCTCACACTCAAATTAGTGTTTAGGCTCACACCAAACCTGATAACTTGTATTTTCTAGGCTCACACAAAAACCTCTTACAAGTGTTTTCAAGGTTCACACTAAAACCTCTCATAAGTGTTTTCAAGGCTCACAGTAAAACCTATCACAAGTGTTTTTAAGGCTCATACTAAAACCTATACAAGAGTTATCTAAACAAGGGCTAACTCTCAAACCCAACCCAAAAAGGTGTTTAAAGCTCACACCAAACTATATACAAAGAAATAAAGAATTAAATATGAGAATTAACTTAGCAAGAGTTTTGGCACATATCAAATGGTTATCCTCTTGCATTCAAGTCCATTTGATAGTGTATTTATAGGCAATAACCACCAAAGAGACGTTACAAATAAACTATGTCCAAATCTCTAAGTTGTTCTAGAGATATATCTTGCATTAAATGCTCGTCAAACAAAATTCGCGGTCGAGACTGAATTCGCGATCGCTATTTTTGAACTGTGTCTAACGGTTAGTCCATGTGGCATGAAACCTTTGGTCTTTCCAAAAACTAGCCTTTGGATCTTTCTAATGTATCTTAAACTTTATGGTCGCTACTTCAAATTTGCAGTTGCTATTTTCCTTATTGGATGCGATTGTCACAATGAAATCATTTGTCTAACATGGATATGTTGTTTCTGAAATTCGCGATCGCTACTGAAATTCACGGTCACTACTTTTGAATCTCAATAGCTACAACAACTACTTTTTTGAAATTCGTCGTCGCTAATTTCGAAGGCAAATTTTCATACTTAGAGTTTCTTGCTTCTAATCACTTCTATTCAACTCCTAATAAGATCTATCTTAATATCTGTAAAAACAACATTTAAAATTGATATTAGAACCTTTCAATCTATATTATCAAGATGAAAAAAGAGTCTTGACTTAGGTTTGAATAACCTAGTCCAACAATCTCCCTCTTTTTGATTTTGACAATCTAGATTGAATATGCAAAGCATAAAGAATCAGTTATGCATGTTCCTAAAAAATTGATTGTGAAGTGATTAAAAAAATGTAAGTATGAAATTGCTCTCCCTCAATCCATACACACCCATAGTTATTCTAAGAAGATCATTGTCTTAGCTTATTACAAATGTAGTTCAATTTTTCTCCCCTTTTTATATGTTCCCTCTTTGTATATTTAGTCAATTATATCTCCCCCTTTGTCAAGATAAAAAAGAGGGGAATGGGAGGGAATAAGAGAGAGAATAGGGAATATAATAGGGAAATGACCACAAACTTGTCAATAGTACAAACTCAAATTTGAATAGCAAACATAAGTAATTTTGCACAATTGATCACAATATGTCACATAAGAAGATAAATGGATGAAACATAAATGCAAAATAATTGAAACGTTTAAAAGATGCTTGAACATACAAATTAGGGCTAGAAATTTAAAAGTGGTCATATATGGCCCTAGTAGAATATATGATTTTTGAAGATTGATTTGAACATTTGAAATGCAGAAAACCTCTATTGGACTAGGATGGTTAATCCTAAGTCTAGAACCTCTTTTGATCTTAACAAAGGAGATTGATCATCACTAATATTTCAAATAAGTGTTGATTTTGTAGAAATGGATAAATCTCTCAAGAAGAGATGAAATGAGTTATTAAAACTCCAAAATAACATGTAAATCGCGATCGCAATCCAAGATTTACGACCGCGACTCATGTTAAAACATGCTAAAAATTAGGCAGGCGATATCGCGAAGCCATTCTCGATCGCGATTCACTCAAATGAAGGAGTCCAAAAATGCCAGACAAATTCGAGGTGTGTGTCATGCCTCAATCACAACCGTGAATTTCAAAGTAACTCAAGATGGTAGCAAGTCCACAAACCAGAGAATGACAAGTGTCCCAGGTGACCATTGAAAGACAAAAATCTTGAAGGCTATATGTTGGTAGCGACCGCGATTCGTGAAGTGGAAAATGTAAGTTCTGGCAGATGAATTCTCGTCCTTCTCGTGTCATGGACAAAGTAAGTCGCGACCACTACTTTTATTTAGCAGTTGAAAGGCAATGACTATATTTTCCTGGTGAACCAATGAGAAGCCGACATATGTACTAGTCGTTAGACACAAACAAAATTTTTTACCATAATTTTTGGCTCCTATATGGAAATTCGGAATTCATGAACGTGAAAGAGTAGTAGCGATTGCGAATGATACCTGTCAAGCATTTAATGCAAAATCTGTCTAGCATATTTTGAAGATTTTGTACCAGTTTTATTGCAATGTCTCTTTAGTGGGTAGAGGCTATAAATACCTCACCAAACAGATGTAAATGCAAGAGAATTCATTAATTTCTAACCCAAACTTTTGCAATTTTTCTACTCAATCTTTTCTCTTCTTTAATTGATTATTTGGTGTGAGCATAAACACCATTTGTAAAGGTTGAAGTGTTAGCCTAATAAAACACTTTAGAGAGGTTATTGTGTGAGCCTAAAAAACACAAGTGTAAATGTTATTGTGTGAGCCTGAAAAACACAAGTATAAAGGTTATTGTGTGACCTTTAAAAAACACAAGTGTAAAGGTTATTGTGTGATCCTTAGAAAACACAAGTGTAAAAGTTTGGTGTGAGCTTGAAAATGCCATTGATAGTTAGTGGAATACCCAATTACTGATAATTGGGGAATGAACATAGGGTTGATTATACCCGAACTACTATAAATTGTGTGTCTTCATTTTTCTTCAACTCTTATATTTTAATTTTCATACACCAATTCAACCCCCCTTCTAGTGCTAAGGGACAATAAATGGTACCAGAGCAAGGTTTCACAATCAAACCTTTATTGGGTGAATAAAGATCATGGAACAAGAAGGAATCCACACACATCTCAAACTCTACTTTGATGGAGCTGGTTATACTCACTGGAAGTATAAGATGGAAATTTA
Source organism: Omphalea diandra (assembly GCA_949677035.1). Taxonomy (NCBI): domain Eukaryota; kingdom Viridiplantae; phylum Streptophyta; class Magnoliopsida; order Malpighiales; family Euphorbiaceae; genus Omphalea; species Omphalea diandra. The sequence goes on along the minus strand of CATIWR010180927.1, from coordinate 12,260 downwards.
CCTTGGCATAGATGTGATGGATCTCTGGGATGTTGTAGTCAAAGAATGGAAGCCACCCACCAAGATAGTGGATGGAAGTAAAGAACTTATTCCAAGAGAAGAGTGGGTTGAAGCACACAGAAGATCAAACGACAAGAACACGAGAGCCATGACAATTCTTCTAAGTTGTCTTTCAAGAGAAGAGATTGGAAGAGTACAACATTGCCAAACAACTCATGGGATATGGAAAGCATTGGATAACTATCACGAAGGCACACATTGGTGAAATCCAACTGGCTTGAAATGTATGTGATAAAGTGGAAGTTGATCATGATGAAGGAGAATGAGAGCATCACCGACATGACCAACAGACTCCTAGCAATTGTCAGCAACATGAAGAAGTTTGGTAGAATTCTCACAAATCATGAGGTAAACTCTAAAATTTTGAAATCTTTGCCCCTTGATAAGTTTGGTGCTAGAGTGTGTAGTATTCAAGAATCTAATCCAGAAATAGGGACGGAGCAAATAGATGTCTTGATAGACAAACTCTTAACTCATGAGTTAGCCTTAAAGAAAGATAAGGAGATGCAGAAAATGAGGAGTCAAGGAGAAAAATCTAAAAAACTTGAGAAGAGAACCTTGGCATTCAAATCCTCATTAAAGGAGAAAGAAGTGGAAACTACCTCTAATGATGAAAAAAGTGACAATAAAGAAGAAGAGCTAGCAATGCTCTAAAAAAAGACTAAGGAGTTAATTAGAAGGAGAAAAGAAAGAAGAAGCTTCAAGAAGACAACTCTTGATCCTAGAGAAAAATCAAATGAAGTCACTTGTTATGAGTGTGGCAAGCAAGGCCACATCAAGCATGATTGTCCCAAGCTAAAGAAGAAGAAGAGATGGGACAAAGAGAAGAAGAAGTGTTTCTCGACCACTTTGGATGACAGCTCAAGTGAAGAAGAGGAAGAAGGAGAGGTGGCTAACATATGCTTCATGGCACTAGGGGACTCTTCACAAGAGGTAAGTACATCTTCCCACTCTAATTTTGATTATGAGGTAGATGATATAGATGAAGAGCTTTTAAAAGCTCTAACTATGAAGTGTGACAAGTATAAGTCATAAATTAAAACCTATAGGAAGAAGTGCTCCAAACTAGAAGATGAATACAAGTCTTTAAATGAGCTTGTAAATGAATTGAGAACTTCTAATGAAGAACTCAAGAAATCTGTTGAAAAATTATCTACATCATCATATTCTTTAGCCTCACTTAGAAAGGAGAATGACACTCTTAAAGGAGAAGTCATTGAGCTTAGAAGCTCAATCTCCAAATTCTATAAAGGAAAAGAGGCTTTAGACACTCTTATTGTGTTATAAAACCACCTTTAATTAGGCATGGTCTAGGTTTTAATGGAGCTTCATCATCTTCTACAACTATATTTATTAGAGCTTCACAACCTCAAACCTCAGGCATTGAGGTAATTGGGAAGAAAAGTACTACTAGCACTAAGCCTTTTAAGCCTAAGTGCAAAGGGAAGGCTTCCTAAGGCTTTAGAACTAAGACTCAAAGAACCAACCATGCTTATATATACAACAAAAGGCATGGTCATCCTCATAAAAAATCCTCTACTCCTACTCATCATACATGCACATTCATGCATTCACATGACCATGGTATGAGAAGGCCTCCTACTCATACTAAATTTATGCATAGGAGAAATACTAACTAGTCTAATCTCCAATGCCACTATTGCATGAAATATGGGCATATCAGCATACATTGCTTTATTAGAAAGGCTCACCTCAAGTTAGAGGATCCTTCAATTTCTAATATCCTATTAGACTAAAGGATGAATCCCTAGGATACCATGACCCTAAGTGAATTGTGCCATGCAAATACTTAAAAAATTCTCTTAATAGCATTTAAATGAGACTCTCTAGGAGAGGATTGGAACTTAGCACATATACATACACTAAACATGATATCTGGCCTAAAAGCAGTAAGATAAAGTAGAGATCTAATCATACCTCGATATCTCTTTTCATCTACCGTCTTACCCGATTCATCTTTATCGAGCTTGATGGTACCACTCATGGGGGTTTTGGCAACTTTGCAACCATCCATGTCAAGCTTCTTGAGCATCTCCCTTGTGTATTTAGCTTGGTTGATGAAGATCCCTTTTTTGGTTTGCTTGATATGTAGACTGAGGAAGAATTTGAGCTCTCCCATCATGCTCATTTTGAATTCCCTAGTCATACACTTAGCAAAATCCTCACAAAGAGACTCATTAGGAGCACCAAAAATGATATCATAAACATAGATTTATACAATTAGTGTATCATGCTTGTGTTTTTTAACAAATAGTGTGGTGTCCACCTTTCCTTTTTCAAAAGAAATGAACTAAGCCTTTCATACCAAGCTCTCAGAGCTTGTTTAAATCCATATAAGGCTTTGTTCAATTTAAAAACATGATTTGAAAAACAATGTGACTCAAAACTAGAAGGTGTTCAACATAGACTTCCTCCTCAATAATTCCATTCAAAAATGTACTTTTAACATCCATTTGAAAAAGCTTAAAATTCATGTGGCATACCAAAGCTAAAAGTATCCTAATGGCCTATAATCTTTCAATGGGGGCAAAAGTCTCATCATAATATATGCCTTCCTCTTGGTTATATCCCTTAATAACCAATCTAGCTTTATTCCTTCTGATAAGACCTTGCTCATCTAACTTGTTTCTAAATACCCATTTGCAACCTACAATGGAGTGTTATTTAGGCCTAGGGACAAGTTCCTATACCTTGTTTCTCTCAAATTGGTTGAGTTCCTCTTGCATAGCAAGCACCCAACTCTTATCATCAAAAGCCTCGTCAATTGATTTTGGCTTAAGTTAAGAAACAAAGGTAAGATTATTATCTAAATGATGAAGTTGTGTTCTAGTACTTACACCCTTGGAGGTATCATCAATGATCAAGTCCTTGGGGTGATATTTGGAAAATCTCTAATCTTTGGGTACATCATGGCTTGGCTTATCTCTTTATTGATGTTGTGGCTCCTCATCTCTTTTAATGATTTACCTCCTTCCTTATTTTTTATCTTCTCTTCTTGTAGTGTCTTTCAATTTTAGCTTTTCAAAGTCACCTATAATATCATCAATAAAAACACCTTTCCCAATATCAAGTTTACTAGATTCATTAAAGACAACATTCATAGATTCTTTAACTACCATTAAACTTTTGTTAAAGACTCTATATGCCTTGCTAGAGGTGAAATAGCCTAAGAATATTCATTTGTTGGTCTTGGAATCAAATTTTCCAAGATTGTCCTTGGTATTTAAAATATAGCACTGACATCCAAATACTCTTAGTTATGATATCTTGGGTTTTCTACCATTCCATAGCTCATAAGATGTGTTAATGAGTCTTTTAAAAACTCTATTTGCAATATAACATGATGTATTAATGGCTTTGGCCCAAAAGTAATTTGGTAAAGAATACTCATTGAGCATGGTCCTAGCCATTTCTACTAGTGTTCTATTTTTTCTCTCTACAACACCATTTTGTTGTGGTGTTCTAGGAGTTAAAAAATTATGAAAAACTTCATTCTCTAAAAAATAAGTTTCAAAAGACTCATTTTGAAATTCCTTTCCATGGTCACTTCTAATAGAGGAAATAAAGTAACCCTTATCATTTTGAACTCTTTTTGCAAAACTTTTGAAAGCATCAAAAGTATCATTCTTATGAGCTAAAAAGGACATCCAAGTAAACCAAGAGTAGTCATCAACTAAGACTAGTGCAAAATGCTTTCTACTTAAGCTAACACTCCTAGTGGGTCCTATCAAGTCCATATGAACTAATTGAAGAGGTTAAGAAGAACTTACATTATTCTTTGCTTTGTGGGAGGCTTGATGTTGCTTCCTCATTTAGCAAGGACCACATGTCTTGTCTTTAATGAAATTTAGCTTGGAGACGCCTTCCACTAACTTTCCTTTAGATAGGCTTTGAAAAAGATCCATGCTTGCATGTCCAAGCCTTATATGCCATACCAAGCTTCATTGCTCAAAGACATAAGACACTTAAAAGATTGGTTAGCCAAATTATCTAAGTCAATTGAGTAGGTATTGTCTTTCCTTTCACCCTTGAAAATAACCTCATCATCCACTAAAGTGGTGACTCGGTATTCCCTAGTATCAAAGGTGACTTTATTACCTTTGTCACATAATTGACTCACACTCAATAAATTATGTTGTAAGCCACTAACTAATAAAACATTATTAATTAAGGAATAACCATTCTTATGAATGGTTCCAATGCCAATTACCTTACCCTTGGCATTATTACCAAATGTGATATCTCCACCTTCTTTTTCCTTTAATGTCGTGAATAGCTTTTTATTTCCAGTCATATGCTAAGAACATCTATTATCCACATGTCAATTGCTTGATTTGGTGGCTGCCAAACTCCTCTACACAATAAAAGTGAGCCACCTTTTTTCAGGTATCCAAACATACTTAGGTCCTAGGAGGTTAGGAGTTGAAGGGTCCTCTAATTTGAAGTGAGCCTTCCTAATAAAACAATCAATGTTAACATGCCCAAATTTCATGCAATAATGGCATTGAAGTTTAGACTTGTAAGTCTTTCTCCTATGCACAAATTTAGCATGAGTAGGAGGCCTTGTCATACCTTGATTATGTGAATGCATGCATATGCTTGTGTGATGAGAAGTAGTAGGGAATTGTTTGTGAGTGTGAGCATGCTTTTTTTTGTACATATAGGCATGGTTGGCTCTTTGAGTCTTAGCTCTTGAGCTTGGAGGAGCCTTCCCTTTGCCTTTAGGCTTATGAGGCTTAGTGCTAGGAGTGTTTTTCTTCCCAATTACCTTAACACTTAAGGTTTGAGGTTCTGATGGTCTAACAAATGTAGTATGTGATGATGAGGAGACTTCATTAAAGTCTAGACCATGTCTAATCAATGGTGGTTTTTGAGACACAATCAATGTGTCCAAGGCTTCCTTTCTTTTGTGGAACTTAGAGATTAAGCTTCTAAGCTCAATGACTTCTCCTTTTAAAGAGTAATTCTCTTTTCTCATTGAAACTAATGAAGAAGTTGATATAGAAAGATTTTCCATAGATTTTTTGAGCTCATCATTAGATGTTCTCAATTCGCTTACAAGATCATTGAGGGATTTATAATCATCTTTTAATTTTTGATATTTTTTCTTATAAGACTTCATTTGTGACTTGTATTTTTCACATCCCATAGTAAGAGCCTTTATAAGCTCTTCATCTATCTCATTAAAATCATCTAAATCTGAATGAGAGTGGGATGCAGTACTTACCTTATTTAAAGAGTCTTCTTGTGCCATTAAGAAAATGTTAGCAACTTCTCCTTCTTCTTCATTTTCACTTGAGCTATCATCCCAAGTGGATGAGAAACTCTTCTTCTTCTCCTTGTCCCATCTCTTCTTCTCCTTTGTTTTAGGACAATTGTATTTGATGTGGCCTTGCTTGTCACATTCATAGCAAGTGACTTCATTGGATATATCTCTAGGATTAAAAGTTATCTTCTTGAAACATCTTCTCTATTTTCTTCTTTTAATTAACTCCTTTGTCCTTTTTGAGAGCATTACTAGCTCTTTTTCTTCTTTGTCACTCTCTTCATCACTAGAGATTGTTTCTACCTCCTTCTCTTTTGTTGAGGATTTGAGTGCAAAGGTTCTTCTTTCTTTTTCTGATTTTTCTCCTTAGCCCCTTCATTTCTTCATTTGCTCATCCTTTTATAAGGCCAACTCATGAGTTAAGAGTTTGCTTATCAACACGTCTATAGGAACCTTCCCAATCTTTGGATTGGACTTTTGAATGTTGCACACTATTGCACCAAACTTATTTTATGGAAGAGTTTTAAGGATTTTTGTGTTTACCTCATAGTTAGTGAGAGTCATTCTGATTTTCTTCATGTTAGTGACGATGGATAGGAGTCTATTCATCATTTCAGTGATGCTTTCATGGTCTTTTGTTATGAAGAGGTCCCATTCCATCACGTATATCTCTAATCGGCTTTATTTAACTAGTGTTATGCCTCATGATAATTTTCAAGAGTCTTTTTAATGGCATGTGCTATTTGGCAATATCGCACTCTTTCAATCTCTTTCCTAAAAAGAGAGCTTAGAAGAATGATCATTGCTCTTTTGTTTTTGCCATTTGACCTCCTGTGAGCTTCAACCCAATATTCCTTTGGAATGAGTTCTTCAATTCCATCCACTACTTTAGATGGTAGCTTCAATTCTTTAACAACTACATCCCAGAGGTCTACAACATCTATGTCAAGATAAATCTCCATCTTATACTTCCAATGAGTATAATCAGATCCATCAAAGTAGGGCTTGAGGTGTGAATGGATTCCCTCATATGCCATGAACTTTGCTCATGCAATTAAGGCTTATATGTGAGATTTGGCTCTGATACCACTTGTTAGCCCTATGCACCAAGAAAGGGGAGGGGGGAAGGGTTGAATTGGTGTTTTTTTTTAAAAAATAAAATGCGGATAAAGAAGAGTAGAAAAGAAGACACAAGATTTATAGTGGTTCGGGTAAAATCAACCCTATGTCCACTCCTCCATTCTCTGTAATTGGGTGTTTTACTCTCTCAAAATGGTGTTTCCAAGCTCATACCTAACTTTTACACTTTGTGTTTTCAAGGCTCACAACACAACCTTTCTTACAAGTGTTTTCTAAGGCTAACACTAAAACTTCTCTTAAGTGTTTTCACAGGCTCACACTAAAACCTTTCTTTTGTGTTTTTACAGGCTCACACTAAACCCTATTGTAATTGGTGTTTATGCTCACACTAAACAATCACTTAAAAAATAGAAAAAATGAGTAGCAAAAGTGAAAGAGTTTTGTTACAAGTTAATGATTTCTCTTGCATTTACATATGTTTGATGGAGTATTTGTAGCCCATACCCACTAAAGAGACATTACACTATGAAGCTCATTAAATCTCCAAATCATGCTCAGCAGATTCTGTATTAATTACATGACAGGTAAGAGTCGCAGTCGCTACTGAGGATTTGCAGTCGCGACTTTGCGATTTCCATACGCGAGCCAAACATTATGACAGAAAACCCTATTTGTGTCTAACAACTAGTCCACGTGTCATCTCCTCATTGGTCCATCAGGAAAATATATTCATTGCTTCCTAACTGCCCATAAAAGTCATAATCATGATTATTCTTTATACATGGCACAACTCAGGATGCAAATTCTTCTATTTGAAAGAAAATCTTCATCTTCTTGATTCATTGTCGCTACCTAAAATGTTGCCTTCACAAATTTTATTCTTCAACGGATACTTAGGACACTTGGCATGTGATGGTTGTGGACTTGGTTCCCTCCTTAGTCACTATGAAATTCGCGGTCACGATTGAGAAGTGACACTAACTGTGAATTTGTCTGTAACTTTGACACTCCCATCTTTGGATGAATCACGATAGAGATGATGCCGTGAATTCATCTAGCCTAGTTTCACCCTGTTCTTGAGCTAAGTCGCGATAGATAAATAGAAGTCACTGACTACAAATTTGGATAAACTTTGCCTTTTTGAAGATTATGAACTCCATCCAACTTCCACTTGAAAATCTAACTTAATTCTGTAAAACAACACTCAATTGAAACATTAGGATTGATCAATCTCCTTTGTCAAGATCAAAAGAGGTCCAAGACTTAGGATTAACCATCATAGTTCAACAGTGGAAATACCTATAAATGAGCTACTCTACTTTTTGATTTCCTACTTAAAGCATCTGCTACCGTATTTGCATTTTTTGGGTGATACTTAATGGTGCAATAATAATATCTTTTAGCAATTATAACCTTTATCTCTATTTCATATTTAATTCTTTATAGCTTAATAAATACTTCAAGCTCTTGTGATCTGTAGATATTTGAAAAGTTTATGTATATAAGTAACGCCTCTATATTTTCAAAGCTAACACAATAACAACAAGTTCTATGTCATGTATTGGATAAAATAATTCAAAGGCTTCAATTATCTAGTTAAATATGCAATTACCTTATCATATTTCATTAAAACACATCCTAAACCCTGATGAAAGGCATCACTATACACTACAAATCCTCCATTAACTGTAGGAATGGCTAATACCAAGGCAAATGTCAATCCATTTTTTAATTCATTAAAACTCTCCTGACATGCTTTAAACCATGAAATACTTTTTTTTTCTTAAGTAACTTGGTTAAAGGAGAAGCCATAAGTGAAAAACTATCAACAAATTAATGATAATACCCAACTAGTCCTAAAAACTTTAGTTTTCTTGTAACATTCTTTGGGGTTTACTATTTTACTGTTGTTTTAATTTTCTTTGGACCCACCTTTGTCTTTTTTTAAAAACTATATGTACTAAAAACACCAATTGATCATTTTAGAACTTACATTTGCTTAATTTAATAAATAATGAATTTTTTCCCAAAATTTGTAATACAATTCTCAAATGTTGTTCATGCTTCACTTTGCTTCTTGAAAACACTAGCATGTCATTAATAAACATAATTACAAACCTATATAAGTAAGGCTTAAACACCTTGTTCATAACAGTCATGAATGTAGTAGGTGCATTTGTCAAACCAAATGGCATTATCAAAAATTCTTAATGCTTATATATGGTTCAAAAACAATTTTTGGTATATTTAGGCTTGACATTTTGAGTTAACAATAACTTAATTTCAAGTCAATTTTAGCAAATACCTAGGTTCCCTGGAACCAATCAAACATATCGTCTATTGCATGATATATGGTCAACCAATCCATACCTAATATCACATTAAATTCATGGAATGGAATGATAACATTATTAAATCAACATTCAATTCATTGTCATCAATGCGAATCAAACACTCACGACACACCTTATCCACCATTATCACATCTCTAAAAAGAGTACTCAAATTTAGCTTAAAACCTAAAGGCTCATGCTTACTACACAATTAAGATGCAATGTTTAATGAATTGAATGAATGTGTGGAACTAAGATCAATTAATATATAAGCTTCTAAATCATAGGGAAAAATTTTATTAGTGTAACTTCTAGGGGCAACAATGGGTTTTTGCCTAGTTATGGTAAACACTTTGGCGTGTGTCTAGGGTTTAGAACTTTGACCTTCTGATATGTTCATATCCTTGACCAATTGTAGTTATTCTACCTCTATCTTTGCTATTTCCAAATGATACTCTAGTTTTACTTGCTTTTAGAACTTCAATAGTGGATTTTTATGCAACTCTATCTCTACCTATTAATTTAAACCTTTTAAAATAATCTCTAGGTATATAATAGAAAGACCTTTAAAAGTAGCACCACCAATTAGTTTGCTACATTCGCCTATATGCTATCTCCTATAATGTACACATAAATGTCATTATTCCATAGCTTGGCCTTGACCTATGTCAATATAAGATGAAACTTCAAACTTTTTACCTTTATAGCTAGAGTAACCATCCTTGGCACTAGATTATGATGGTATACAATCTCTACATTTACTTTTATTTCTACAAAAATCTCCGACAAACTCATTAGGCCCCATTTTTTGCTCATTGCTTTATCCTTTCTTTTCAATCTTTCCACCCTAATTGTAATAGCATTTAACTTGGTATAACTCTTAATCTTTGTAACTATGATCTTGCTCCTAATCTCATATTTCAATCCCTTTTTAAACTTTTTGACATTTGTTGTTTATAAATGACTACCACAAAGGATGAATAATGCGATAATTGATTAAACTTTACCTTATACTCAACTACAGTCATCTCCCTCTATATTAGATTCATAAATTCTCTTTTTTTTTAATCTTTATATATTTTTGGCATGCAATTATTATTGAACTTATGAAGAAAATTATCTCATGTAAGAATTGGAGGTTGGCCATTACTTCTCGAAATGGTGTCCTATCAATCATATGCATCCCCTACAATAGTGACACTACATAATCAAACTATTCTTCTCATGTGTATTTCATCAAATTCAAAACTCTCTCTATTGTTTTTAGCCATGTTTTTGCCATTGTCAGATATTTAGCACTGCTAAAGTTAATCACACCTTATTTTCTCAATTTGTCATACCTTTTTTCTCTTTAGGCCTTACATTGTCTGTTCATAAGTTATGTATTATGGCTACACTATAAGTTATATGTTGTGCATGATAATGTGTAGGAGATCTAACTCTATTAGTAGGTTGATCTCCTAATGGTTGGTATGATGCTTCTATGGAATGCAAATCTGCTGACTCTTCTCTCCTTGGTGTGTCATGGGTTTTACCATGACTACTCTGTACTAATGGCCTATAGACATATAAGACTATGTTATATGATAATTAATAATAGTGCAAATGTCATGTCATGTTCATATGTATGTTCCCATGGAACCTATCCCTACTATAATAACAAAAACAATAACACCCATTTCCATTTATTAAGCGTGGAATTCATTTCCAAATATTCATATGTATGAAGTTGAAATTGTCATTCATACATAATTCAAAAGCAATATCAATTCCTTATTTAATGTACATATATGTTAATTTCAACTCATTTAATATAAGTAAGTTCAAATTGATTCCTATATTGGTATATGTACATGACACAATAAGAGAGAGTGTGTGAGAATTCAGCTAATGGCCTATGCTCTATGTATCTGTGTGCAAAACTTTATGCTTCAAAATGCTTACACCTTATACTTCACTACCTAAAAAAATAATTGCAATTTGATGAGTCGCATATCAATGAATAAAAATAATAATAAGATTCTAATAGAACATCCAATAATCAATTATTATTATGATACATTATAAGTAAAAATATTTAATTATTCAAGTGCAAATGCAATAGAATGAATGATTTTGTTATGACCTTGCAAGGCAAACAATACTCTTGGTAATTCATGTCAATTAAGTGACATTTGACTTTACTAGCCAACATATAACATATTCTTTTAATTGATAACACTTTCCATAATAGAACATATCAGTCCTCTTTGCCAAGTGATTTATAAGTGTTTGACAAGCAGACCACTACATCCTTTTAGTTCCATATGCAAGTGTTCATCATAATGGTATAGAAAGTAATCATTAAGATCATATGACTGTCACTTGACTTGTATCCATATGTAAAATGTCACAATTCAATCACACACACACACATTAAAAATCTAATTATAGCTTAAAATCACATATATACACAATAAAATCCAATTATAACTTGTACTCATGTTTGATGCAACCAACTTTTATGGTATGTTTGAACTTTTTTCTTATGCTTCCTAAATATGTTGAGGTCCTAACATGTAATACATATATGATTACAAATGTGTTAAAATTAGTTTGAACATTTGATATGCAACTATGGATATGTTCTATGCAAGTGGGTTAAGTACATATGCTTATTGTTCTTACATGATGGCCTAAACTTGCTACACACTCGCTGTGATAACTATGGCTATATGTATATGTTGAACTAGGATAATCAATCCTAGGTTTAGAACCTCTTTTGATCTTGACAAAGTAAATTGATCATCACTAATATTTCAAATAAGTATTGTTGTTGCAGAATTAAATCAATCTCTCAAGAATAAATGAAGAAGTTGATGAGTTCCAAAGTAATATGTAAATCGCGACCGCAACCTAAGATTCGCGACCGCGACTCATGTTAAGACATGCTAAAAATCAAGCAGGCAAAATCGCAGTGCCATTCTCGGCCGCGATCCTTGAAAAGAAAGAAGTCAGATTGACACAGATGAATTCGTGGTAGAAGTCTTGGCTGAGTCGCGACCACGAATTTCAATAAAATTCAAGAGGGAAGCAAGTCCACAACCACAGCCTGACAAGTGTCCCATAAGACTGTTGGAAGTCAAAAATTGCGAAGACATCTTGCTGGTAGCGACCGCGATCCTTGTAGTAGAAAGTTAACCAATTTGGCAGTTGGATTCGTGGCCTCTGTCGTGTCCTGTGCAAGAAAACTCACGACCGTGACTTCTGAAAGTAGGTGAAGGACAACGACTATATTTTCCTAGAGAACTAATAAGAAGCTGCCACGTGGACTAGCCGTTAGAAACAAATGGGGTTTCCCTTAAAGAATTTGGATTTCGCGACCGCGAAAGGTAGTAGCGACCGCGATTTAATCCTGACAATCATTAAATGCAAAATTTGTCAAGCATGTCTCAAAGATTTAGTGAGTTATGATCTGCAACGTCTCTTTGGTGAAGTTTGGCTATAAATACCCCACCAAA
>CATIWR010180915.1:0-42486 GCA_949677035.1 Omphalea diandra | reverse complement strand
ATTCCTTTATAAAGTTCCCTTCTTAAAGTATTAACACATATCTTTCCATAATCAAATTAGCAAATTACACATTAACCCCACTAACCAAGTGACAACTCCAAAATCAATACCCCATCAACCCACTAATCCTCTGCTGTAGGGTGCACGTCAACTCCTTCATCAACATAATTATCACCGTCGATATGATCAAGAACAAGAACTAATCCCATGGCAAAAGCCGCATCGAAGCCTGCCTTAAGGCAAAGAGAGAAAACATCCTTATCAAGCACCACATGTGTGGAGGCATCTACTTTGCGTTTAATCTCAACGACCCATACCTTCTCCACATTGAATATTGTACAACACCTGTTCGGTGCGAGGAAGAAGAAAAGGGTTCGGTGAAGAAGAAAGGAAGAGGTTCGGTAAGAGGAAGAAGAAGAAGAAAATGTTTTAAGGGTAAATATGTAAATGTAACACTCTGTGTTTCTGCCAACTCGTTGAAACACTCCAATTTGGGGTGTTTTAATTTGACGTGTTTTATTGGTTTGGGTGGGTTTGGATTGGTTTGCCAAAACCTCTCAAACCAATCTATTTCACCCCAAACACTTCTATCCAAACACCACATTATTTTTCAAATCAATCCAAACCAATTCAAACCTACAATCCAAACAAAGTGTTAGAGAGAAATTTAAATGATTATTAATTGAGATGTGACACATACTCCCTATTTTTTACAGCACCCGTCATTTTATTTCTATTTTCTTTATTCCTCACCACATATTTGTTATTTCTCTCCAAACCAGTTTCCAATGATTCCTTCCAAGAAGATCGAACACTTCTTGTAACTTCCCCGCTCTCTAATTGTTCAAATGATTCCTCCAATGAAGAGGCACGAGAGACTCTCTCGAAACTTTTGGCCGCTTGCTCCCAAGAAGAATGACCACTTTCTGCACCAGCTCCTTTCTCCAATCTTTTTGATTCCTTAATTTTGCCAGGATTTAACAATGGAAGTGATTTTCCATCTCTCACTGCACGACTCCCATCGCTATGCGGATGTGAACTCGCGAAACTTCTAGCTCTTAACACAGTACAGCAATGCGCAGCGCTTCTAAGCCTAAACCCACTTGAAGCACTTCCAAATCTAGCTATAATATCCACTCCTCTAAGCTGAGGTGGAGGTGCTGTAAAGTACACACATTTAGGGTTTAAATATGGTTTTAGATGGAACCCGTGCAGCAAAGATTTGGGTTTTTGGAGTGTGAAATTCTTTGAAGAATTTACATTTTGAAGAAATCCTAAACACCATTGGAAATGTCCGGTTTTTCGATAGATTAGAGTACATTATGTGCAATAGAGCTGTAAACCTGTAACTAAAAGATAAATTTTGAGACCAACAATAAGCAATTCAAAGGGAAAAGAGCAGTGCCCTAATTAACACGAGACTCTATTGATTTGATAATGCAAAGTAATATTCTTATCCGTGTTTGCCCCACGAGGCACTAGCTGTCGTGCCCTTCCCGTGGCAGCAGCTTCTATCTTCTGTACCGTATCGCATCAGACTCAAAACCGATATAATTTTTTACGAAGAACTAACAAGAACGGAAGGCTATGGCATTAACATGTGGTGGGCCTGTTGGGTTACGTTATTGGGCTTGAAAAACCTGGTCTGGACGGAGTCGAGACCATCCTCGAGAGGCCTTAATGACAATAGTCTCGGACTGAACTAGACGCATAAACAAGAGGAGCAATCTCAGCCGTCGAGATGAGCAGGGCTTGGGTTTACTAAAGTCAGAGGTGGCCGTCAGTTTCAGACACGTGGACTTTGAACTGGAGGGTATTTTCGGCAATCAATATATAATTTTATTTCCTAACCCAAAGCGAAAACCTAGACATTACTTCTTCGTATTTCCTTACCTTTCACAAAATCCTAAGACAGACACACAAAAGAAGAAAAATCTCTCCAGATCACCTTTCGTCGCAAATGGGGACGCCAGAGACATCCCGGGAGCCATGTCCAGACCGAATTCTCGACGACATCGGCGGTGCCTTTGGGATGGGAGCAGTCGGCGGCTCCGCGTTCCACTTCATCAAAGGCGTCTACAACTCTCCAAGCGGCACACGCATCCTTGGCGGCACCCAAGCCGTGCGGATGAACGCTCCACGTGTCGGCGGGAGCTTCGCCGTATGGGGCGGCCTCTTTTCCGCCTTCGACTGCACCATGGTATACGTTCGCCAGAAAGAGGACCCCTGGAATTCCATATTCGCTGGTGCCGCCACCGGCGGATTTCTCTCCATGCGGCAAGGGCTGGGCGGGTCGGCTCGGTCCGCTCTTTTTGGTGGCATTCTCCTTGCTTTGATCGAAGGAGCTGGAATCATGCTTAATAAGGTCATGAGCGCGCCGCAAAACATGCCGATCATGGTTGATGACGCTTCCGTACCTGCTATGGCTGGTGGGCCTGGTTTCCCCATGGGTGTTCCAGCCCAGGCTCAACCCCAGCCTATGCAAGATGCTGCAGGGGGGAGTGGATCTGAGTCAGGTTCGTGGTTTGGTGGGTTCTTTGGAGGGAAGAAGAAGGAACCAGTGTTGAATAGCGGAGCTAAGACGGAGATTTTGGAGAGTTTCGATGCGCCACCAGTCCCCAGTTTTGAGTACAAGTGAAAGAAATTTGAGGTCTTGCTTTAAAATATTTGTTTTTATTTATTTTGCTATTAGGTGGTAGTGATTTTTTAAGTGGTGGGCTAGCGGGGCTTTGGAATCCCAAAACTTGATGAACCCTAAATTTTCCTGTCTAATTTTTACCCTTCTATATCATTTCGCCTCTTATGATTAATTTAACCCAGTGATATTTATGTGTAATAAATCCATTACAATTTTGTATGTATGTTTTCAATTGTGTGTTGGCTGTGTTTAGTTTTGTGAAAGGTGTTGTGCTTATTGCAAACTTTGATGTGTGTTATGTTATGTGGTCTGATTTTATGTCTCTGTGCATCTTGATTAGTGTTTGTAGCTTTCTCCTGCATGCTGCATGTATATGGCTTCAAAATTGTTCATTTTAAAGTTATTTGGCAATGGATTTCCTTGTTTATGAATTGTGTTTCTTCTGGGATGTGGATTGCTGTTTTCTTTGTATTAATGTATTTGAGTAGTGTTTCTAGCATTGTACTTGTCATATCAAAATGCGGACATGGTGCATACTAACTATTGAAAATTGCTATCAAAATATGGCATTTCTCGCAGTTGTAATTTCTTGTATGTTCACGAGGTATCTATAAAATGGCCTTCTTTGTTTAGACTTTTAAGTCCTATTTTTTCCCTGGACAGAACTTGCAAGAGAGAGTTTTTTAAATTGCGACAGCACACACCAGTTATTTATTTGTTTGCCTTTGTTATTATTTCATTAATCTACTTGCTCGTTAGCCTGAATGAACTTTGAGCAGGATATTATGTAACTAATAGAAATTTGAACATAATAAATGCAGACATCAGTGTGTAATTGCTTTGTGTTGTTCCTTGATATTTTTTTATTGTTCTGTGTGTGTGTGGTAGAACTTTTTAATATGTTTATTTACTTGCTTACATATATGCACAGGAGTTCTTTCACATGCATACTACATGATATAGTTGGTTACATTTTCTTTTGAGCCTCACTTCCATATGTTTCATTGGTCAGATGTTCTCTTTCACTGACTCCTTTGATATGAGAGACATTTTTTCTTTTGAGTTCCTCTTTCATATGTTTCTCTGGTTAGATATTATATTTCATCGATTCCTTTTGTGTGAGACATTTTTCTTATTTTGCTTAAAGGATATCATTTCAGGAGCAGGTCAATCTTCTTTAAAAGAAAGCTGTCCGGTGTCTTTTGTGTATGGATTGATCTGTTATTCTTGCAGATCTGCTGCTCCTGTCTGGTTGGTCCAAGGTTTGCGTGTTTGCAAACTTGGAGACAATTTCGGTTTCATGAAAGATCAATCAACAAGTGGCCGATTAATCAATTTCTTCGTTAAGTTAGAAGCAAAGGTCATTTATGGACAGAAAGGTTCTTGGAAGCTGTAATGGACTGATAAAAAGTGCTATTCACCTGTGGTAAATTTTATTTTTGATCATCTGAAGGAGCAGTTGGAGCTTTTGTCAATTTTCTTTCAATCTTCACTGATAGCTGCTCCGCTGCATCTAAAGCGATTTAGTAGGTCAATTAGTCACTAACTTGCGTGCTTTTCTGCAAGCGGTATTGTAAAAATTGTATAAATTTTTAATTGAGAAATTTTTTTTATCATATTATTTAATATTCAATATATAATAATATTAAAATAAATCATTTTTAAATTAATTTAACTTAATTTTTTTAAAAAGATTTTTGTTATTTAATAAATTCGTTTTAGATATATATTTTTTGTATTTGTATTCTAATATACTCTCCTTTCTTAATTAGCCATTAAATAGTTTTTAAATTAAGTAGTATTGTATAATAACATTATATATTGATAATCACTTGTTTGTTAGAATATTAATTTAACAAATGGTAAATAGTTACCTTAAATGAGTTTGTGTGTGTATTGATTTATTGATTATTTTGTTTGAAGCAATAGCTGAGTTAATTGTTGTCTGATATATATTGGTTGGTCATCTACGAGTAATTTGATGCACAATAAATCTCAATTCTAAAGTTTATAAATGGTTATGATGGGGTGCTGCAACTTCTGTACCTAGAGGTAGGCTAATGCGAATTGGGTGTTTATTGTCTGGGAAACTCGAATATGGATCCTAGCCATCTAGCCACATGGAGAAGTGGCGAGTTACATCTAACTACTTGGAAAGAACGGAAAACCGGTGAACCAGAAAGATTGTTGATTGGTATTGAGGCTTGAAACGATGATTTATCTCTACATTTGCCTCAAGTTGCATCGAGTGTTTATATTTCTTCCAATTATTTTTGAGAGCAAATAAAGAGTGTAGGAGCAAATGGATTCTTTTAATTATTCCTCACGGAAACATGCGATATGGTATGAGGATCAAATTTGCACAATTACCTACAAAGCCAATCGTTAGGTTGGGTTTGTTTCAAAGAACAATGTTTCACATTTTCTTTTCTTTGGGTCTCAGGAAACAATTTAGGTGAACTTGTCAAATATGTGAGGCATAAAGTCTAATTTGTCTAATATATAATCAATGATAAAATTAAGTTTTAGTTCCAAGCAGTTTAAATTTTTTTAAGGTCAATTGGACCGGAAAATTGAATACGTTACACAAATTAGTGGATGGACTAAAAAATAAAAAAAAAAAAATTTTTAAAAATAAAAATAAATTAAAAAAGTAAAATAATACAATTCCTTTACTTACTAAAATTTACATTCATTATTCGATAACATTGGAAATTGATCTCTAGTTTGATTTGGTTCAAAAGTAAAATTGAATAAAATTTGATTAAAATCTGAAATCAAAATTGAAAAAATTAATTAAAGTTGAAAATCGAATTAAATTGATTTAATTTAAAATTATATTTTTTATAAAAAATAAAAATTTTAAAATTACATTATTTTATTTAAAATTAAATATTAAATTCTACTCTAAAGAGCAAAAGAAAAGAAATATATGATACAAATTTTTGAGAAAAAGAAAAATATTTTTTATTATAATATATTTTTACTAATTTTTAAATATTTTAAAATAGATCAAACCGAAAACTGAATGGCGGATAATTTCGGTCTTTAATCTCATATTCTTATCAGATCATCCCCTTTGCCACACATCTCACAGTGGCCACGCATCTCAAAACATACCACTACATCTCTCTTCTCCACTCTCTATATGACGGTCTCTTTCATTGTTTTTTTTTTTTTTAAAAAAAAAAAAAGTTAATTTGAGAGGTAAGGTTCAATGGTAAAGTAGAGGAACAAGTGCAATTAGAGGTTAGCGATTTTTAGTATGGGTTATCGGGCTTGATTTTGAATTAATTATTTGAAATTATTTAGAATCACATGAAAATTAAATATTTGAAAAAAATGAAGAAATCAGTTTCATATTAAAATGAAAAAATATTCGTCTGAAATTAAACCAATTTTCAGTTTGGTCAAATTTGAATATTTAGAATTAATAAATTGAATTCAAAATTAATGTTTGAATTTATTTGGTTTTGAAATTGAACTTAAATTGGGATTAGGATAAAGCTTAATTTTTTTATTTAAAATTAATTCATTAAGTTTTTAATTGAATTTGAGCTTGTTAATAAATTTAATTCTTAGATAAAATTATGTAATTTTAAAACTAATTTTATTTTATAATTACATTTTTACCTGATAATACACATAAATTTAAATTTTAAAAATTTAATTTTAATTTAAAAAATAAAATTTGCTTAATATATATTATTATCTTATTATTTTTATACATATCAAATAAAATATCATTTTAAATGATATTATTGAAAAATCATATAAAAATTTTATTTAAAATTATTCGTGAGTTTTTGAATTGAATTAAAACAATATTTATAAAAAATATATTGAATTTGAGAAACAAATTTGAATAAATTTTTTAATGAATTAAACCCGAAACAAATAACTTGATCTATTTTAAAATGCTACTTACGGACCCAAATAAATAAAATGAAATGCTAACTTTTT
Organism: Omphalea diandra; assembly: GCA_949677035.1. NCBI lineage: Eukaryota > Viridiplantae > Streptophyta > Magnoliopsida > Malpighiales > Euphorbiaceae > Omphalea > Omphalea diandra. The sequence goes on along the minus strand of CATIWR010180915.1, from coordinate 35,885 downwards.
TTTGAATAAAAAAGGACTTTCATTCATAAAAATCTTAAGCTAGTACATCAACAATAATAATAATAAAAAAAGGTGGATCATGAGTCCACACCATAGAGTCTAACACTAACCAACAGCACTAGCCAACTTGTGAACCACGTGGTTTGCAATCCTCCTAAAAAAACTAAAGTTGCAAGTGTTACAACTTGAAACAAGATCAATACAATGAGCCACAACCACATCAAAATAAGAATAATCATTTGATCTACTCCACAAAGCTTGAAAAACTGTCAATGTGTCCATCTCAATGATTACATTTGAAATTGCTAATTTCTAGACCCAACTTAAAGCCTTCTTAACACCTAAAGCTTCTGCCAAATTTGGATCTAAAATCCCTATGACAACACAAGATTTGGCAACAACAAACTCTCCTGAACTATTATGAAGAACCAGACCAATCCCTATTTTGTTTGCATCAACAAAAGTTGTAGCATCCACATCAATCTTATAGTAAATCAGATGTACTTTCATCCAACTAATCGAACCACTCTCTACTAACCACTCTCCTTCTTAACCCTACTAACTTCACTCGACCTTGTTCGTGCTTGTGCATCTTTCCAATATTTGAGCTGAGAGCCAGCAAAATTAACAACTTGATGAGCTGTGTGACATTTTTGGTTCCACACCACCTCATTGCGATTCCTCCAAATAGCCTGACACAACATCATTGCGAGACAACGCTCCTCCAAACCATTCTTTTCAAAACTAGCATTGAGCCAATCTCGAAAACAGCTTCCCTCACTCGGACTAAACCCAATAAAGGCAAAAGACCAATATTCTTAAGCAAAATTATAATTAACCAGAATGTGAAATATTGACTCCTCCTCAGTAGAACAAATAAGACAAGTAGCATTAACTTCCACATGTCGAGCTCGTAACAAATCAGATGTGGGCAATACATTGGAGCAAGCCCACCAAAACAGATTTTTGACCTTAGTAGGAACCCGCACCTTCCATAACTGACACCAAAGTGGATTAGCAACTGAAGGTTCCCCAGTATTCGACAAATTAATACTAAACTTGTGGCAACTCTTAATTTTGAAATTGCCTTTATTATCTTTGATCTAGATCCGCTTATCCTCTACATTCCTTCTGCTTAAGAGAATTTGCATAATCAACGCTTTATCTTTCAGATTGAATAAGTCACTGATAACATCATTATCCCAGCAAGCTTGATTCAGAGTAAAAGTTGTTTCACCTTAACATCTTTGAACCTTTGAACAATATCTGACAAAATATAAGGATTGTTATCATCAAGAAGCCACAAATCATGCTATACCGAGACAGAATCTTTATTACCCACTCAAACACGCAACCTTTCTTTGACGAAATGTTTAGCCGCAAACACACTTCTCTAAATAAAACTGGAATTGTACCTAATGTTTGCTTCAAGAAAAGAGGACTTTGGAAAATAACTTGCCTTATAGACTCTAGATATAAGGGAATCAGTATTCACCGTAAATTTCCAACCTTGCTTCCCTAAGAGAGCCAAATTAAAATGGTGAAGCAATCTAAAACCCATTCCACTAATGATTTTGAAGAACACATTCTCTCCAACCTTACCTTTATTATGCCCTTTCTATCATTCTTATTCGTATCCCCACCAATACGAATTTATCATGCGTTCTAATTCTGCACACAAGTCTAACAGGAGAAGAAACACACTCACAGCAAAATTAGGCATCGCCTGTGCCACTGTTTTTAACAGAATTTCCGTCCATGCGCGTAATAAAAATTTCTTCTTCTAACCTTGAATTCTTTGCCAAACCTTTTCCTTAATATCAACTAAAATTTCCTTCTTATTTCTACCTATATAAACAGGCAAACCAAGGTAATTCCCTGAACCATAGCCCATTGAAACACTAAGCTTTGTACAAATAGATTGAATTATACCAGGCGTAACATTAGTACTGAAGTGAATAAAAGATTTTTGGAGGTTAATAGCTTGGCCAGATGCACCTTTGTACTCCAACAAAATGCACCTAATAGTTTGACACTCCCTCAAACTAGCTTTGAAGAACAATAAACAATCATTAAAGAAAAAAAGGTGTGAAATTGCTGGGGCCTTATGAGCAACCTTGAACCCATGGATATTATCTGCCCACTCCTCTTTACTAATAATGGCTAAAAGTATTTCAACACAAATAATAAATAAGTATGGGCGTAAAGGATCACCTTGTCAAATCCCACGCCTTGGAATAGTGAGACCTAACTCCTGCCCATCCTGCAAAACATGAAAACAAATAGACGTGACACAAAGCATGATTAAACTAACCCACTTCTGATTGAAACCCAATTGTAGCACCATGCTCCTAAGGAAATCCCATTCAAGCCTATCATAGGCTTTACTAATATCAATCTTTAAAGCAGTAAACTCATCTTTGTCCTACCTTTTACGCTTCAGGTATTGCATAATTTCATATGCCATCACGACATTGTCCGTAATAAAATTGCCACCTACAAATGCGCACTGATTTTCAAAAATCAATCCTGGTAGAATCCTTCGTTAGGACTTTGGATACCAACTTATAAAGTACATTACACAACAAGATTGGCCTTAGATCAAACATAATCTCAAGAACCTTCCTCTTTTGTATGAAGATGATATGGGTATCATTTAAATCTTCAAGGAACTAACCACTATCCAACCAGCTTAAGACTTTTAATGTAACATCCCTCCCTACATCATCCCAAAAAGACTTGAAAAAGGCTGGGTTCATTCCATTTGGACCGGGGGACTTGTCCGAATGCATCCCTATTAATGCACTTTTAATTTCCTTTGCCAAGAAAAGGGCTAAAACCATTTCATTATGTTGAGGAGTAACCTTAGATTCAACACACGGCAAAATATTATGAGCATTACTACCACCTGAATTAAAAAGGTTTTAAAAATAGTCCACCATCAATTCACCTAACGCCAATAGTCATTACCATCATTGAGTTTCTCGATTTTATTCTTCTTACATCTTGCAGATGCAGCCTTGTGGAAGTACCGAGAATTGGAATCCCCCCCTCTTTAAGCCAAAACTGCTTAGATCTCTATCTACTTCCAACAAACCTCTCACTGGTCCAACACCTCAAAGTACTTACTTTTGGCTTCCTGGAATGCTTTAATCCCAGCCTCGTCTTGATGCCCTCTAAGTTGGGAAATTCTCATCTTGCATTCATTAATTCGATTCTTGAAATCCCTTATCAATTTGTCCCCTTACCTCATCAACTGGTTGTCATAAGTCACAATTTTATTTTGAATTGGGGCTTCACTCGCCTCTTGCCAACTCTTTAAAACCACTTCCCTGCAACCTCTCTCTTGCAACCATAAAATTTCAAATTGAAATTTGCAATTCTTACGTGTATGAGGGCAATGGAAAGGATCTAAGAACAACGACGACATATGATCAGATGAAGAGACACCTATGTTCCAAACTCGAGCTTCTGTAAACAGGTTAAGCCAATTTGAATTAGCCAACACCCTATCTAATTTTTCTTGCACCTTATCTGTTGTTCGTCGTCCTGTTTCCCATGTAAACTGACTACCAATCAACCCTAAATTAGACAAGTCACAGTTTTTAATAGCTCGTCTAAACCCGTTAATGAGCCACACATGATGACTAATCATACGTAACTTATCATTATTAGATAGATGTCATTGAAATACCCTAAACAACACCAAGGCAAATCTAAACTCATGTATAAATGACGAAGCAAGTCCTATGAGTCCTGTTGTCGACTCCTTTTAGGAAGTCCATAGTACCTAGTAAGTCTCCTTTTAGGATTATCCCCGATGATCACTATAACTTCAATATGTTATCTAAAAAACCTACGTAAGCTGGCCATATTTTTGTCTTTCCGAAATAATACAAGACCCCCACTATGACCAACACAATCCACAACAAACAAATCATTATAATTCAATTTATTTTTAATAACTTTCAATCTTTTATTACAAGAAAATGTTTCAGTGAGAAAAATAAAACTAGACTTTATTAAAAATTAAATTGCATGTGGGTTGCTAAGCTCACGATAGTTCCAACATAATACACTCATCGGGTTCGGTGGGCCTAAGTCCAGGTCCCACCGCTATGTCATTTTTTTAGGTATACTTCCACAACAACTTTTGTGTTGGGCTCTATTTCACCAAACCTATCATATGACTCTTACCCCTCCATCAGCCTACGCCTTTTATTATCGGTCACAATAATCTCTTGTGGTTGACCTTCATAATCACCTGTATCAATACCTTCAATCTCCTCTTCATTCTCGCAACCTTGAATCTTTCTTTTCCCAGTAGTATCAACATTAGCTCCATGAGATCCACTCCTTGCTTGCATGATTGGGGTTCTCCTTTCCCCTAATTGAAGCAGTCTGCTAAATTATTGGACTCAGGTTGCAGGTTTCCAAATTTGTCTTTCAACTTTCCTTACCAGAATCATCCTCCTCCCCACCTGGCTTGGGCATGTCCAACAATAACCACCTTGCCCTTGGTTGGTATTGTGCTCTCCTGTTAGGCGCTCTCATCCAACTACCATACACTCTAGGGACCTCACCATTGTCAGTGCTAAATCTTGCTTCACAAAACTTATTTGAATGACCCAATCTTCCACATATGAAGCAAAAGGTAGGCAATCTTTTGTATTTAAAATTTATCCAAACCCACTCCTACTTGATCTTCTTGATTTTTATTCTTCTGCAAAGCAAATTTTAGACATCAATATGAACTTGGATCCTCATAAAAGTTCACTAAGCACCTATAACATTGTTAGAATCTACCTCAACAATAACTGCCAATGTTATTGGGAACTACTTCTGGCATGAAACCCCAATGGTAAATCATGCAATTGAATCCAAAATGAAGTGTGATATAATTTTGTATGCACTAGGTTCAAATGCTCATCTACTCTCTTCAATAGAAGAATGTGGTTGTCGAAGGTCCACAGACCATCATCCAAAACCCTCTTCAAATCCAATACATGATAGGACTAAAATATGAAAAATTCACCTTCAACACCTTGATACAAACTCCTTTAACTGGCCTCCAGATAGTTGCAAGCGTACTCTTCATGACAACATTGTTTATTGTTTTATCTGTTTAAAACCACCGCATCAGACATAGCTTGTGTGCACTCTCTGGCCTTTCAACCACCTCTCCTGCAGCCTCAAGCCTTCCTTCCTCCTCCTCCTCCTTTAATGATAAGAGAGAATAAGTCTTCTCCAATAGTGCATTACTAATACTTGCCATATGGAGATGGACATAGACTAAGCGAGAACCTCTAAAACTTGCAAGAAGTAAGATGAAACCTCAACTTGCCATAAGACAAGACGATTATGATAACATTTACTACTTAAAAAAACTTAGTATAAGAGAAAAAAAATACAAAACTCATTTTTTCACTCAAAATATAACTATTGTATCTTCAAAAATGCAAACGATTTAAGGGGGAAAAATGTTTTTTTTTTTTTTTATACACATGAATCACTATAAACGAACAAAAAGTAATAGTCTCTTTTTTACTAAGAGACTGCCATATGACAATATGATCCGAAGTATTTATTCTTTCTTCATGTTTAGATAAATTAGAAAGGATGGAAAGTAAAATGTTACTTTTGAAATATCGTATTAATTATCTTCTAATAGTATAACTACAAAGCAAGCATAAAGTTATTATATACACACATCGTAGCAGATAATAAGACAGAGGAGTCTATCATCAAATGATCAATGGATATAAGTGAAAGGCAGGCCTGATCTGATGCCAATGCCACTAATAATCTCACTCCTCTGCTCACTCTCTCACCGCTACCACACCTCTCCTATCCACTTTACTCTTCCTCTCCTCCTCCACCGCTCAATGGCCGCCACCACCGAGCCCATCAACCCATCAAACACCCGCATCGGCTGGATCGGCACAGGCGTAATGGGCCGGTCAATGTGCGCCCATTTAATCCACGCCGGTTACTCGCTCACAGTCTTTAATCGCACCCTGTCTAAAGCCCAGTCTCTCCTCGACATGGGGGCCCACCTCGCCGAATCCCCCCTCGCCGTCGCTTCCCAATCCGATGTCGTATTTTCCATCGTTGGCTTCCCCTCCGACGTCCGCCACGTCCTCCTCGACCCCATATCTGGCGCCCTCCACGGCCTCCGCCGCGGAGGAATCCTCGTGGACATGACCACATCCGAACCCTCCTTAGCCTCCGAGATCTCTGCCGCCTTGTCCGCTAAAAAGTGCCACTCCATCGACGCCCCAGTCTCGGGCGGCGACCGTGGCGCCAGAAACGGAACGTTGGAAATATTCGCAGGAGGAGACAAAACAATCATCGAACGCTTGAATCCCATATTTGCCCTCATGGGAAAAGTTAATTACATGGGTGACCCAGGTAAAGGGCAGTTTGCAAAGCTAGCAAATCAAATAACCATAGCGTCAACCATGGTTGGTTTAGTAGAAGGGATAGTATACGCATATAAAGCAGGGCTTAACGTGGCACATTTCTTAGACGCAATATCGACGGGTGCTGCAGGGTCAAAGTTGCTTGATTCGTATGGAAGTAGAATATTAAAGAGGGATTTACAGGCGGGATTTTATGTAAATCATTTTGTGAAGGACTTAGGGATTTGTTTGAAGGAGTGTGAAAGGATGGGCTTGGGATTGCCAGGATTGGCTTTGGCTCAACAGCTCTATTTGTCGCTCAAGGCTCATGGAGAAGGGAATTTGGGTACACAAGCGCTCATTTTGGCTCTGGGGAGGCTTAACAATATTTCTCTTGAAAATGTGGCTGCGGATTATTAGCCTGGTGAAAATAAGTCATGTTTATGAGGGTGATTAATGCGCTTTTCACCTGGAATTGAGTATTATTTTCATGAATGGTGAGGTTATACAGTTTCTTGTTGTTGCTGTTATGGTGTTTTTACTTCGCTCCTTTTGGAATCATTATGTCACTATTTGCTTGAACTTTTTTGGTGTGTTACTGTATATATATCCCCATGCTGTTGGACTCTTTGTTCCTTCTTAAGACATACTAGTAAATTAGTAAAATATCTATGTTATTTTATTTATTGGGTAAATACCAGGGCAAAGACTAAGATTGACATTCAAAATGTTTTTAAAATCGAATCAGTGATTGAATTAGTCACGTAATTGATTTATGGGTCAATTGGTTTGATTGATCTAATTTGTTGGAGTCAATATTATTCAATCATTACAATTTTATATTTTAATTAAAATTCTGAAAATATCTAAAAAATTTAAAATTCAGAAATGATAATAGAAATAATAAAAAAAATTATAAACTACTATTTATTATAAGGTATTTATTTCTAAATTTTTATTTCCATGAGTTTGTTAACACATAATTTGTTTTCATAAAAGTTTAAATAAAAAAATCAAATTTCAGACTTCACATAGTAAACAAAACAGAACATAATAGAATGATACTAATATCCTTTCAATAATAATAATAATAAATTAATTTTAGTTTCATTCAAATTTTTGTGGTAGTTAGTTGCAACTAATCTTCAGGGTCAAGATCAATAATGAACTCATCTTTTTGAGTGACATTATTTCTATCATCATCTAAAAAAATAAAGTGAGATTTTTAAAATTAATTCTGAATTATTATAAAAGGAAATTATATTGTTGGTCATTAGCTATTAAATATTTAACAATGAATTAGTAATTAATAATTTTATATAAACAATTAGCAAGGGATTTAAGTCTATTGCTAAATTAGCAATAGATAAAAATTTCTTGCTAAATTAGTAACAGACAAAAATTCAGTGCAAAATTAGCATCAATAAAATCCGTTGCTAATTTAGCAATAGAGTTTAGTCAATTATTTATCCGTTAGCTAAATTAGAAACGAATTTTCAAATTCATTGCTAACCTTTTTAGCAATGAGCGAAATACTAACAAAATATTTCCATGACTAATTCGTTATTAATTTTGATTAACAACAGAAAAATCCATCACTACTTTCTCATTTGTGTGCCTTCCTTTTGGCAATTGAAAGTTTTTTTCAACTGGGGAAGTCTCGGGTCTTTGGTTGCTAACTAAAAATCACACAATGTTGTACATGTCATTAAACTGTACTTTTTGGTTTTATTGGTGTTGAATTTAGTTTCTATATTAGGCATATTAGACGATTGTCAAAAATTTTGTTTGCCCGGCATCGCTTGGAAAGAGTTTCAATGTGATTTATTTTGTAGGGTGTACAAAAATGTTTGATTTAAATGATGGAGGAAATATGGAAGGAAACCAAATTGGCTCCAAATTTAATTATAAAACTCAATTATTAATAATAATATATAATTGGTCTAATGATAGCACTTGACACATGCGCAATCTTATTAAAGTGAAACACCTAAAAAATATACAAATTATTAGACTAAACCAATCAACTATAGAAATCATCTTTGAACCAGCATGATAGAGCATTATTCATGCATCTCATTTTGCACTCATGCTTCATCCACCCATTGCGAATTGCACAGCGGGTGAAACATGACACTTAATGGAGCACGAATAGGGTTCCTAACAATTATCAGTAAGGTCAAGTCAAGTCTATAGTGTCTTTGTCTATATTGACTCAAAATTGTGTCCCTAAATATCTTTTGGAAAATGTGAACCCAACCCTTTATAAACAAAATGCAACTTCCATGGAGTAAATGCAGGGGCAAGATAAATTATAGGTACTTAATGGAGCACGAATAGGGTTCCCTAACAACCAACTGTCAGTACGTGGGGTCAAGTCAAGTCGATAGTTTCTTTGTCTAGATTGAAGTAAAGATTTTTATTTTTTTGAATTATTTTTAATTTTAATAAGAATTTTTTATTAATTTTCACTTTAATAAGAATCTTATAATGTATATATTGTGACCCAAAATAAGCTAGCAGTTTTTTTTTCTTTTTTGAAATAATAAGCTAGCTGTTGTTGTAAGAGTTTCTGAACAAGAATAATAATACTGCGTTCAAATTGAGGTGAGTGAAAGATTGCCTCTTCTTTAGGTTATTTTTATTTGCAATGCCTTGTCACTCAACGGTCTTCCAGTCACTCAAAAGTGTCTAATCCTGCATTTCAATCCAAAATTTTGTGAATCACAGTTTGAAAATCTATGTAGTAATGGGTGAAATCTTCATATATCAAATATAGATGGCTAGTCACTTAAGCTGATTTGAGGTAATTCGTTGCCTCAAGGAGTGAGGCCTGGTCTTGGTCATTTGGGTTTCCAATCAAAGTGGAGTGAATTGTCCTGAGTAGTGATAAGATATTACTAATCATCCAACAACCAATTGGAGACAGGTACATGTAAAGTGAAGTCGATAGGGTCAAGTCAACCAAATGGGAGCAATCATTTTGGTCTTTGTAGGCCTCAGGTAACGACCAGGTGGGGCACTACTCGTGGATCTCATTTTGCTACTAATGCTTCCTCCATCTTTAGCAAATAGCATGGTGATTAATTTTTCTGGAGAGAGGGATTTCCTAACAACCAAATAAACATGACTGAGGTCAATAGGGTCTTCGTCTAGATTGACATGAGATGTGTCCCCCATGAATTTCTTCAATAATGCGGGGGCGGGGATGTATTATTATAATTTTACAAAGCTTAGTGCTTTACGCCAAAAAGTTGAAACAAAATCTATTGTAGAAAGAAAATGGAGAATTTTAAAATTTAGTAGGAAGAGTTTTGCCATTTTTATAATTTTATTCAATTCAAATTTAAATTAGTTCTATATTCAAAAAGAATACATGAATATTGAATGATGTAAATCAAAAAATAGAGAATTTTGACCCAAGATAGTGCTAACACGAAAAGATATTCATCAAAGATTTGGCAGATCTGCCCAACTTTGAAAAAAAGGTATGTGTGTTTTTTAACTTTCATATTATCGCAAAGAGCAGCAAAGTTGAGTCATTCAACTAAACTGAATTTTTTTTAAATCAAACTATAATAGATTAAATATATATTAAATCAAATTAAGATAGTTTAAATCTATTTTGCAATTTATTATTTATATTAAAAACATAATAAATCTATAAAAAATTTATGACTCATGTCAAAAACATTTTTAAAAAATTCGATGCAAAATGAATTGAATTAGAATCGAATTAAATTAAATCAATTTAGTTCTATTCGTATATTTATTTAATTTAGTTCAGGTAGAATTTGATTTTTTAATTTTTTTTAATTTGATTCAATTTAAATCAATTGTGCACCCTTATCCATATGGAAAAATATATTTTTCACAAAAGTTATACTACTCTATATAATAAGAAAAATAAGATATAAATCTATCGACAATATGAGAAATTTAAATTTATTAAAAATAACAAAATAAAAAATAAGAAAGGAAAAAAAAGAAATTGTAGCTGTCTAACGAACAGGCCCCAAATTAAAAATAAATAGAAGAAAAATTTTAAGGAGAAAAGTTTGGTTCGCGATAGTTTGATTGTTCAACAAAGGAGTGCTTTATAGGTTGTGGAAGTTGAAGATCTGTCCACATTACATAGCCGTAACAGAGAGGCTTTCTTTCTGTGTTATCATTAAATGGGTGGTATCTATTCACAGATAGTTGAGGACTTTGCTTCACATGACCGACATTGACTTTCCAAACCTTGACTCACCATTACTACACCAAATTAAGACTTAACTGGGTGCGTAATTCATACGTATGCTCCAAGGTTTTTTTTAGTTGATGGGAAAATTTTGGGATTGGCAGAAAAAGATTCAATTGTTAAATTGGTTGACTATTCAATTATTAAAGTCAATATATTTGTTGGGCAAAAACTTGTGGAAAAAAAATTTACAGTATGATGCCACTTTTACATGAAGACTGAATTTCTTCTAACATAGCTTTTCGTTTTTGTAGAAAATTATTGTATTGTTGAAGATAAAAAATATGATAAGTTCGGTCATAAGATTCAGAATTGTCAAAGATGATATTTCATCCTTTTTATTAGTAGGTAAAACTTAAGGATGAGATTAAACCCTGCATTTAATGTTGTATAAAGGAAGCGATGACCATTGACTTGAACTCTCAGTCGCCATTTTAGAAAGAGTATAAACAAGACGAGAGTGCCAACTCCTAGCTTTGAACCTTCAAACAAGTTGCCCTTGCCGGTGTTTTTCACATTTGGATTTGAAATGTGATACACACTAAAGGTTATCTCCAAAGACCCAAAAAAAAAAAAAAAATACTCTCCATGTTCCATAACCAGCTTCAGAACATACACACTATTCTCTGATTCTGAATCCCAATCTCCCTAATGTCTAAACCGACCCCCATATTTCTTTCGATTCACCTCTTCACCCTTCTCCTTTCCCTTCTTAGTCATGCTAAGTCTCAGCTCTATATTCAAGAACAAACTATCCTGCTAAGACTAAAAAAACACTGGCAAAACCCTCCAGTTCTTGATCAATGGAACCCATCCTCCTCCTCTTATTGCACTTGGCCAGCTGTCAGCTGCTCCAACTCCTCGGTTACTGAACTAAATTTCACCAACATGAACATCTATGGATCGATCCCGCCTTTCATTTGTGACCTCAGGAACCTGGCAGTTCTTGATTTTGCTAACAACAGCATTATTGGAACTTTTCCTGTTGCTCTCTATAACTGTTCCAAGCTTCAGTATCTTGACCTGTCTCAAAACTACTTCGTCGGTGTCATTCCTGATGATATTGATCGCTTAGCTCAGCTTTTGTTCCTAAATCTTTCCGGTAATAACTTCACTGGTAACATTCCTGCGGCTATTGGTAAGTTGCAGGACCTGAGGAATCTTCAGCTTCACCTGAATCTGTTTAATGGCAGTTTCCCTCCTGAAATAGGCAACTTGTCAAATCTTGAAGTGCTACGTATGGCCTTCAATGATTTTCGGCCATCAGGTTTGCCTTCCAGTTTCGCTCAGCTGAAGAAACTCAAGAAGTTGTGGATTTCTGAAGCGAATTTGGTTGGAGAGATTCCAGAAATGATTGGAGAAATGGTGGAGCTAGAATGCTTGGATTTATCAGAAAATAGATTAACCGGGAATATTCCAAGCAGTTTGTTCACATTGAAGAACTTGAGTACGCTGTATCTTTACAAGAACAAGTTGTCTGGGGAGATTCCTCAGGTTGTTGAAGCTTTGAATTTGGTTGAACTTGATCTTTCAGATAATAATTTAACAGGGACTATACCTGATGATTTTGGAAACCTGTTGAAATTAACTCGTTTGAACCTGTTCTTCAATCAATTATCTGGTGAAATTCCACAAAGGCTTGGCCGCCTTCCTGCATTGAAAGACTTGAGCTTGTTCAGCAACAAATTATCAGGTGTTCTCCCTCCGGACTTTGGGCGATATTCAATGCTTGAAACATTCGAGGTTGCATCCAACAGGTTTACTGGCAAGCTGCCTGAATTTCTATGCTATGGAGGGAAGTTGGTAGGTGTGGTAGCCTTCGACAGTAATCTCAGCGGAGAATTGCCAGAATCGCTTGGCAACTGCAGTAGTTTGCTTATGGTAAGACTTTCAGGAAATGCATTTTCTGGTAATGTTCCTGTTGGCCTATGGACAGCTTCTAATTTGACATATCTGATGATAAGTGATAATAAATTCACTGGAGAGCTCCCTAACGAAGTTTCATACAATCTTAAAACGCTTCAGATCAGTAACAACAGGTTTTCTGGGAAAATTGCAACTGGAGATTCATGGCGAAATCTGGTGATTTTTAATGCCAGTAATAACCAGTTGTCTGGCTCAATCCCTCAAGAATTAACTGCTCTTTCTTTTCTCACTACTCTTTTGCTTGATAGGAACCAACTCAGTGGAGAGCTTCCATCTAATATAATCTCATGGAGGTCATTGAATACTTTAAACATGAGCCAGAATAAACTTTTCGGACAAATTCCAGACGAAATTGCATCTCTACGTAGCCTTCTTCAGCTGGACTTATCAGACAACCAATTTTCTGGCCAAATTCCACCTCAATTTAACTCCTTAAGGCTTACATTTCTCAATCTTTCTTCCAATCATCTCACTGGTGAAATCCCAAGAGAGTTGGAGAATGTTGCTTCTAATAGCAGCTTCCTGAACAATCCTGGTCTTTGTACCACGAGTTCCTTGCTAGACCTCAATGCCTGTAATTCCAAACCGCAAAAGTCGAGCAAAAATTCAACTCACATCATAGCTCTGGTATCTGGTGTTTTGGCAGCAGCTTTTGTTCTAGTATTGTTGTTCTCATTCTTCATGAGCAGAAGAAGTTACGAGAAGAAAAAACACAAATTAATTTCAACCTGGAAGTTTACGTCATTTCATAAGTTGAATTTCACAGAATCAGATATCTTGTCAGGATTAACAGAAATTAACCTGATAGGGAGCGGAGGATCAGGGGAAGTCTATCGTGTTGCTACAAACCGATCAGGCCATCTTGTTGCAGTGAAAAGAATTTGGAGTGAAAGAAAGTTAGACCAAAAGCTTGAGAAAGAGTTCAATGCTGAAGTCGAGATACTGAGTACAATAAGGCATTTGAACATAGTGAAGCTGCTCTGCTGTATTAGTAACCATGATTCGAAACTTCTCGTCTATGAGTATATGGAGAAACATAGCCTGGATCAGTGGCTGCATACAAAGAAGAGATCAGTAAGTGTCTACTTGGACTGGCCTACAAGGTTCAGGATTGCAGTAGGAGCTGCGCAGGGTCTGTCCTACATGCACCATGACTGCTCTCCTCCCATTATTCATCGGGACGTGAAATCAAGCAATATCCTGCTAGATTCTGCTTTCAATGCAAAAATTGCTGATTTTGGTTTAGCAAGGCTGTTGATTAAACAAGGAGAAGCTACAGTATCAGGTGTTGCTGGCTCTTTTGGCTATATAGCTCCAGGTAAGTCATTTCTTGCATATAGGATTGTTTCCTTTTTGCATCCATTTCCATGAGTAAAAGAGTTAAAAGCTCATAACTTTGAACCTTGCAGAGTATGCTGCGACATCCAGAGTGAACGAGAAAATTGATGTGTATAGTTTTGGGGTTGTTCTGCTTGAACTGACAACTGGGAAAGAGGCTAACTTCGGGGATGAACATACATGCCTTGCAGACTGGGCGTGGCGTCACATGAACCAGGGAAGTCCTATACCAGATGCCTTGGATGAGGAGATCAAGGAAGCTTCTTACTTGGATGAAATGAGCGTTGTTTTCAAACTTGGGGTTAAATGCACCGGTAAACTGCCTTCTGCTAGGCCTTCCATGAGAGAGGTCTTGCAAATTCTAGTTCAATGCAGCCATCCTCTTATTTATGGAATGAAGAATATTGGAAGAGAGCACGATGGCACTCCCTTCTTATTGAGTTCAAAGAGTGGACATTCATCGGACAGTGATGACAATGTATGACCTCGGCCTGATCCTAGTCAACCTCAGTTGTTACACTTAGAGGTACTGCAAATTAGAACTCGGGCATTTCCTACCAATCTACAAAACGGGGGCCAATAAACTTGTAGATTTTAGTAGGATAAAGTACTTAAATTAAAGTTATGGAATAGAATTGTCATTTTCTCTTCTTTCTTTGGTATCTTAGGCAATTTTTAACTTAGCAGAGCTGTTGCTAGCAGCTATCTTTTTTTACTTTTCCGTAAAGGTTCAAATTTTCAATCTTTCAACATTGGAGAGACTCTAATACCAATGAACAAAAAAATCATTAGTCTCTTTCCTTCTGCCTCTCGGCAATGGAGGGACTCTAGTACCATTAAATAAAAGGCTGAATAGTCTGTTCCCTTCCTTTTCCTTTTCTTTTGGTAGTGGATTTGTGGTGTAATCCTTGTTTTGTTGGTTCCTCTTGAGTGGAATCTACTGTGTTTTTTTCTTGAAAGGAGCCAACTGTAAATGAAGTAATTGTGGCACAGGGTGATTCAAGATTTTATCTGCATGAAACTTTGTTCTATAGCAGGTAATGAATTTTATCTGTGTGGTTGTTTGTTGATGATTTTCTAGTAAATTTATATCTCAACTGTCGATAAAGAAAAAGAAAGATCTGAAGGAAACAAGCAAAGCTCTTGCACAGCAGTGTTAAATGGAAATTAGGGTCACCGGTTACTAAGAAGAGTTTCCAAAATCACAAACGAATCGTCCATTTTCATTGTTAAACGCGTGAAACCGACGATTCACGGCGTAACGGGAAACAAAAAATCAAAAGGAAACAGAGAACAACAGAAAGAAAATTCAAAAGAAAACTTCAAATCCAATTGAAAAAGAAAAGAGTATACCCAATAATTTTGATAATTAGAATCGTTTTTCAGAAAAGAAGCAAATAGAAAAAGGGAAAGGAGAGGAAGAGCAGCAGATTTCGGCAATTATCGTTTGGAAGGAGCTTCTTGCATTTCTGTTGTTTGGCTTGTGTTGCTGCTGGATGGGCATTGAGAAGAAGATTAGCGGAGCATTCAGACGTGCAGTGGCTCTAATTTTTTTTTAAGCATAAATTAGTCCTTTATGGATAAGATTAACTATTTCATCAATTTAGATATAAATTTTATTTTAAGCTTATTTAAGATAATTTTTTTCTAGTAAAAAATAATAAAATCAAGCCTTTATTAACAATCCATCTGGATTAAGAAAACAACATTTAAAGTTCATTAAAAAAAATAAAATCCACACTTTTCACTAAATTATACATCTTACAAATAATCCACTATAACTCTATCTCCTCCATCCTAACAAATATTTCAAAAACTCACTTTTTTTTCTTCTTTATAAAAGATTGTTGTGAGAAGACTATAGTGCGATTTATATTATTAAATTATAATAACGTAATTAATAATATATTATTAAATTAAATAAAAATTATTATTTATCATTGAATCAATAGTTTACAAACAACAAAATAAAAATAGTTGCATTAGATTAACAAATTGTTCTTTAACATTATTGGACGGCATTATAAAAAATTCATGACTGTAGAAGGAACGCCAAGTTAGGGTCGCACTTGCAACTAAAGCTATACCTGCAATATTTCAGTCGGAGTCGATGTCAGTATGTTGCTGTTATAAAATTGAAGAAAGCAGCGATTACTCTGCAGAAAATTGTGGGCACTAAAGAATTGAGTTTGTTGGTGATGATCACAATATTATTTCGAATTCATCTGTCAACTATTCTATTGAATTTGTAATGCAGAGAACAAAGTTAGATGATAAATTAGCAAACCAGAAAAAAATATGACTCAAGTGACTTTCAATTCGCTGTTAGAAAAAGAAATTTATATTGAAAATGAAACTTTAGTCAGATGAGTCGATGCATGCATTAAGTTGTTGCTAGCAACGAGAATATGGAATTTTACAATCATTTACTCAGTCATATTTGAAATTAAGTAATTTATGAAAATAAATCATATTTGAATAAATAAAATAAAATTTTATTGTACAATAATAATTGTAAAGATATTAAAATAATTAATTTATATGAAAATATTTTGCATTTCTGTGCTACAAGTGAATTTATATACAAGAGTTGCATATATTAATTTTAATTATATTGTGAATTTTTTTTAAAGAAAAATTTTAATATCATGTTCTTTTGTGAATAGATAATGTCATTTCCATTTGAAAGATGATTTCACTTCCTTTTGTTACAATGAAGAAAAGTTTTTTTTTTCTTTACAAAATTCATTTAATTAATTATATTAACATCAAACAAACAACTGGCTTTTACTTTCTTAAATAATCTTGTAAACTATTGTTGTATCTGCTACACATTAATTTCTACTTATGGAGGGTATGAATATAAAAAGTGACATTACAACATAATTACAAGTCATTCATTAAATTTTAAATTGTCATTTCTCCAACAGCCCATATAGATGACATAAGTTATTCTCGATTTCATCACATCCATAGGATGCAGAGCTCCTTCAAAATTTCACCTGTTACTTTCGCTAGTCTATAAAATACAGAGTAGGCCTGAGAGATTGAAGGCACCCCTTAGCATCCAAAGACATTAACAATAGTTCTAACCCTGCAACCTACTTATTCCAGGATGCAGAGTAACATAACATATTCTTCCTGTGAGGCACAGAAAACTCATTCATGGATGTTCATAACTGCTTCTGAACTGCTTTTAATAGAAAATCTGGATAAGTTTTTACTCTATAGGATTTACAAATAGCAGAACACAGTGCACGTAACGAAATGAGAGCATAAAATCACATTCACACTTGTCCATGCTGCTAAGGACTGCAAAATCTTCTCTCCTCCCTCCAACACTTTTTTTATTTCCGACTGAAACCAGAAGCACATTTTGCTGAATGTTAAAACTCAAAAATAATAGTTTACATCCCCCACTTTATTTGATAACTCTAGATAAAAAAAAGAAAAACGAGATAAGGGATCAAAGTGGCAGGCCTAAGCATGCAAGCTTGGGAACATTGCTAGGCGCTTGTTGAGAGTATTTGATCCATCACTCGAGTATAAGCTTTATAAGACAAAACCAAGAATTTGCTGGCATTAACTCATGACCTAGAAGGCATCACTCACACTAGATGATCTGGAGCAAGTAATGCGGGGGGAAGAGGTAGTATACAAAAATTGAAAAATGTCATTCTCTTCATCTATCTATACCTTTTTTAAGATTCTGCAACTTCCAGGTATTGAGAGTGAGCGGCTGCCAGGAGGGCTGCTCCAATGCCCGAGCCATCATTTGAGTGCTCAACAACAACATTCTCAGAAACATCCTTTCCCAGCAGCTCCTTGAGAGCGCTCTCCATGCAGACACGAAATTTAGTGTAGTGCTCAAACAGGCCCCCATCCATTGCAATTACAGACCTCTGCATTTCCCCATCCCTCACTGTGTCTCTTCCTAACTTCTTGAGGATGGCTACAATTCCAGCAGCGGATAGACGAGCACCACGAGTGGCAACAATATCACAAACCTCCACAACAGCTTTCCGCACTTTTAGGGAGGTATTACTTATCTAAACAAGAAGCAAGAAACCAAATAAGAATTCTACCATAAAATCCATGAGGGTCCATGTGGATAGGTGTTCATTTGAAATGAACATGGATTTGGATTTCATATCATGTTTAATTTTTTACATTTTTTAGCTTGCAACTCAAATCCAAATCCATACCAATCCAAACAGACCCTATTATTTTTGCTGTATTTGAAGCAAGAATGCTTCAAAACTTGAACAATCTAAGAAAACATTAATAATTAGGAAATAGAGATGCAGGAAGTTTGATGACAAACTTTATTAACAATTAAAAGGTAAAAGAATAGTGAAGCTATGTCAAATGCAAATGCTAAACAGCATCAAGAAAGCATGAATACCTCCAATATATCCTTTAATTTGCTTACTACAACTCTCAGATCTGAGGATGTATCATGATGCATTGCAGACATGTGTGGAGTCCTGAATATTTTATGACAGAAAAGTAACAGCAGGAAAGCTATTGTCAGCTAAGAATTTACATCATTCGGTAATTACCTAAGAAGCATACTACCATGCAGGTGAGAAGATTAACCCATTCTCTTATAAGAAAATTTGAATGAAACATTAACGATGAAAGATATAAAGAGTAAAGAATGTGCTGGTAAGTCCCATTTATCCCTTTCTAAACTTAAGAAAATGGGAACAGATGAGAGTGTGCTAGGCCCCATACTCAAAAGTAGGGCCTGCTAATAGTGTCATCCTAAAATAAAGGGTTAACATAAAGCATACCTCAGGATGAAGGGAATCTTCAGTTTTGGTGGAACAACTTCACCAAAGAAGGCAGCTTCCTCAGCCATTTTCAGTAAAACTCTGCGTACAACCTCTCCCAAATACATACCAGAAATTGTCTTTTCGAGTATCTGTAGATAATAGCCACAATGATCATAAGTGTAATTAAACCACTTTAATGAACAGAAAATAAGACGGAAAGAAGGGAGGCAGCAGTGGAGGAGGAAGAGTAAGGGTCACCTGTTCCCCAGGGTTCAGAGACTCGGCATCCAGGGCTTGATCATATTCTGTCAGAGGCAGGTGCGATGATCGAAAGCTACCCCATTCCATGTTGATAACCTACGGTAATAAAGAATGTTTTAGTATGATTTATGCTCATGTGAAATCATAAGAAATCCTATCAAGGAAATAAGATACGGTTAAATGTAAACAGATAAGATGCTTAGCTATAAAAGAATAACAGACAATAATAATTACAAAATATGCAAATATATATATATATCAACCATTTCTCCAGATTTTGGGAGAAGACCATGCCACTTGGGAATTGCTTGCGCTCGCTCCACATATGCTGCATTTGTTCCAGTACCCAAGATTACAGCAACAATGACATCCTGGTCATAATATCTACCTCCAGCCAATGTTCCAATTGTATCATTGACCTACAACATTTCAGCAGTCAAAATTTCACTAAATTACCCAGACATGTGATTGCTGTAAACCACCAACATGGAAACTACATTGCTTGGCAACTCATAGAAAAGACCAAATTGAGCTATCCTAAAGTGAAAAGCAAGTTTAACTTACCAAAGCTGCCACACGCATGTCCAGGCCAACTCTTTCCATCGCTTTTGTCAATTCCCCTACCACATCCTGCCCAACCTGTATTAGGACCACGAAATAAAGCCACAAACAGTCAAAAAGAAGTCCAAGGACTTGGAAGTTAGAATTATTCCAAGTGAAATAGTCCATAATCACTAGCCCAAAAATTTGTTTCATGCATTCCAAAGCAGACAGATATCTAACCTTACAAAAGCAATTTACTATAGAAACTGGCTGCTTATCACAGTTAAATATCCAGTACCTTTTGCAAAATAATATAATTAAAACCAAGCAAGATTTGAAGCAAGACTAAGCAGGCACTGCTTTGAGCTTTCCATTCACTAAATGCATGAATGCACAATGATACATACACACAGCATTCTATACTTAAGGAGGTCCACAAAGACACATGCATCCATTAATGTTAACATTTCTATCCATTTATGTAGGTTTTCCACAGCAGTCATAAATTCAAAACACAAGACAACCCAAAAAAAAAAAAGCACAAAAGCTGTAGAAGTCTATGCATTTGCCTATGCCCACACTCCACAGAAAGAGAGAGAAAATAAAAATGCCAGGCCAAGGCCACAATGCCTCCTGACGCAAATACAGAGATTAGTAGAGAAATTCTTAACCATTGAAAATTGTACAAACCAAAGGTTAAATCATAACAGATAAGGATGAGGTTTCTAATAGCATTTTATGTCATTCACAATCCAATGAAATGGAACTAAAATGATGGAGGGCACATGAAGAACAAAAACCATTCATTGCATGATTCATAAATAATATGTGCTCCAGAAAAGCTTTGATCAAGTGCTCAACAACACAACTCTTCTTCAACCGTAGTTCTTAATAACCGATTGTTAATAATTTAATATCATGGGGAAGAAATTAAGTTTAATGCTTAAACAGAAATTAAAGATTTGATACGGTGCAAAAATCAACACTATAAATAGGAGAGTATCACAGATTGGAAAAATGGAGCAGAGGTAACTAGGATCAACCATATCCTCTATGCAGAAGCCCTTTGTCCATTTTATAAGAGTCCCTGATGCTATTGATGTTTGCCTAACTGGAAATGAGAAGGTAAAGCCCAGTTCTCGTTGCTGACCAGGAGAAGGATGCAAACCTTCACCTTCTGTAGCAACAAATTTAGCGAGTGCTTCAGCAATGTAATCAAATAATGCCTGAAATAATCATCATTTACAGGGATTCAGATTATGAACTAAACAGAGTGAATTTGTTAAGCTAGCTTGAAAGATACTCACATCTGAGGATCCAGTCATCAAGTGTGGAGGAATTGAAACTTCCTCAAATTCTTGTTTGACAACACGAGCTTCTCTCCCACCCAACAGTACCCGTAGGACACGAAAATTTGTGCCACCAAGGTCTAAGGCATAAAACAACCCCTTCTCATCCCTGAAGAAATAAGCAGTAAATGACTGGCATGTTTAGCTTGATTGTTTTCATTTATGTGAAAAACATAGGCAAACAAACTTGCTGAATATCGGATAAAAATATTTCATCGAAAAACCAGTTCTTTTTCTATCTTAAGACAAAGTTTTCTTCGTGTTCATCTTTACTTTTACTTCATTTAAAATCTGAGATCCTAAGCAAACAAAAGACTGTAAACCAATTAACCACGCATTCTGTTGAGTTAGCCATAAGCAGAAAATGATTTGAGGTAAGTTAAATCATAAGATACAGATGAAGATGAACTCTAACACAAAATAGAAAATTAGTCTTTATCAATAATGTACTGCTGCCAACTAGTCATAAAGTAATCATATTCCATCACAAATCCAGATACACTGAAGCTGCCAATTAACTTTATAAACTCTCCTTGGAATTAAATTGAATTCAGTTCACTAATCTTTGAAAATAGTGAATAGTCTCCACTTTCAAAACTCCAGACTTTATTAACCATATCATCATAATTAGATAAAAAGAGAACATACAAGAAATTATTGGCGATAGAATTTTCTTTATCAAGGTTCTATGAAAGAATTTTCTTTATCAAGGTTCTATGAACAGTCAAGGGGTTGGGGTATGGAACCCAACAATCAGGCAACCAGACATAAGGTTTAAGAAGCAAAACTTTAGATGGTAACATATATGAACCAGCTTCTCCACTATATATATATATATATATATATATATATATATAGTAAATTGCAAACCAATAAAAAAAATTTTAAAAAAAAGGAAGAAAGCATAAACAATGACCAAAGTAACAATTAGGACAAATCGAACAAAAATAAAAATCAGAATAAAAAGATTCAAAGTTAGGCAATTTTAAAAGCAAATGCTAGAATACCTAAAACATCAGACACATCAGAGGAAGAATACAACCAACTCAAAAAGCAAAATTTAAGATAAGGGAATATGCCTCTTTTATGAATTAGAAAATTTCACTAAACAAGCTAACCAAGCCCAAATCACAAAGTTAAAGATTTTCTACAATTAAATTAAACAGCTGCTAAGTTAACACATGATTACACATTCTTAATTAAAACATGTACATAAAAAATAATTACTTCATAATTAGATGAACTAACAAGTCAATCAAAACATGGGAAAAAAAAAGTCATATAATTATTTACGTCTAAAATAACATAAAAAATCCAAACAGTTAGGAAATGTAATAATCAGAAGGAAAAAAAAATGTATTTTTATCCAAATTTTCTTTTAACGATAATTAGTGTGATTCATGAAGAGTGTATTATATTACCCAGTGGGAAGATTGTCTACGTAGCTGATGAGCATCTTAAGCTTACTCCCGCCTTCCGATGCAAGACCGGCATGCATCTCAACTGTCATAGCATCAGCCACCTGCCGCAGCTTTCCTAAGGGGGTCTCACACTTGTCCTCGAACTCCCTGAGTATAGCCATCGCCTTGGTCCATCTCCCCGAGCTCCGCATAGTGTGCTTCACCACCAGCGCCGCCGCAGCACACAAGACCGCTGCCCCCACCACAGCCGCCCCCACTGCCACCTTCCCCATGACTCACCACCAAAAATATGGATTTCTCTCCTTTTTTTTTAACAAAAAAAATGAAATATTCAGATCGAAATTGGATAAAATCTATGTATGGAAACGAAAAGGCGAGAGCAGAGAAAGAGAGAGAGAAATAAATAGCGTCGAAAGGTATAAATTAGCAGAAGAAGAGCACTAATTGGGATAGCTTCCTTTCTTTATACTAATAAACATACTTTTTAAATATTTTTGTTTTGTTATGTTAATTGCAGTATTAATATTTTTGTATCAACTGGTCACGTTATTATACCTAAACCACCGAAATACCATCAGCCTTTTGTGTAGTGACGTGTCAATGTCATTATCCGATAAATACGAATGATTAATCATAATTAATAGACCGTCATTATCTTCGCTACTTATTACTATTTCTTTTTGGAGTATATAATATACGTGTTATTAAAATTTAATGAAATAGGAAATGAAGATGAATTGAAGGTTTATCTAATCTGCTTATCTGTGATTCAAAATAAATTGTCACTAGTAGTAAACCCAGAACGATGACAATAATAAATTTAATATTTTATTTTTTATTAATTAATTTGAATAATTAATTATTATTTAATAAAAAAAATTATTATTAAATAAATAGAATAATAAAATAAATTTCTTAAAATTTATAATTATGTAGGACAATAATTATAATAAATAATAGTCTATTAATTCATATTTTTAATTTTATATGATATAATTTTAAAAAAATTATTAAATTTAAATAAAATAATTCATAATAATTAAATAAATAAATAGTATTAATTATATTATCATAATTAAAAATAAAATTAATAAATAATTACAAATTATATACACATATATAAAATAATTATAATAAAAAATTATCTATTGATTCATACCTTCAATCTTGAGTAATATAATTTTAAGAGAACATAATTTATGATAATTTATTATACTATCACTAGCTCCAATATACTTAAAATTTTGAACAAATAATTAAATTAATCTAAATCTAGTTTCTTAATTTAAACTTTTACTTTTTAAGTTTTTTGATTTCTTATTTAGAAGTTGTTTGAGATTTTTACAATTTTCTATTCATAACTTTTTTATAAGATTTCAGCTTCTTATTTAGAAATTTTACTATTTATATATTTTTAATTTCCTACTTAGAATGTCTTTTTTATATGATCTCAGATTCTTGTTTAGAAATTTTACTATTTATATTTTTTAATTTCCTACTTATAATGTCTTTTTTATATGGCAATTAGATTTTTTTAATTTTTATTTATAATTTTTTTAATATAACAATTTTCTGTGACATAATATAAATAATGATATATGATTATATTATAAGCAATTATTTTAGTAAATGACAAATAATTCTTTAAGATTGAAATTAATAATATACGTTGATGATTAAAAAAAGAAGAAAGAATAACCTTAGAAAAGAAAAGAGGAAGATTAATTGACAAAATCTATATGTGTTAGAAATTTAATGAAGGGTAGAGGATCAAATATAATTAGCTTAAGAAAATCTATCAACAACTTGCTTTAATTTTATACGTATAAACTAAAAAAGAATGAAAATAAGCAGATGACGAGAAGTGGGAGCAAACAACTCTTTTTATATTTATCATCCAAATTTGTTATAAGTGAAGTGGAGTCAACTCCTATGTGCCCTAAAATACCATGAGTTGAAACTCTAATCTTATCCATTTCATGAACTAATGAAGAATTTGCCGCATAATTAATTTCACAAGTTTATAATAAATATATTCAGAATTTCTCTATACTGCCAATTGGATCCACCATTTTGGTGTCCTGCCGCATTGGGTTATCTTCCTCTCTTTCACATTAAAATTCTGATTGGCATTTTTTTTTTTTTTTTTTTGGGGGGTCTAAAACCAAATAGTAGTAAACATTCAAATTACAACTAATTAATCCAAAATTGACCAGTTAATCCCACTCAGCGCTTAGTCATATTCATCTTTTTAATTCCCAAGTTGGCTTTCAGCTCACCTCCCTCTAATCCTCGTTTACGGTGTAAACGTCTTTAATTAATTAATTAATTATTAGAGGTGAATATGAATTTACACATTTCACAACTATGATTATAATAATAAATTTTAAATAAATTTATTATTTATAAAATAATTAATTAACTATTTAAATGATTAAAATTAATATATATATAATAATTAAAATTTTAATTATTATTTTATAAAAAAATTATTATCAAGTAAATAAAGTAATAAAATAAAATTGTTAAACTTATAATTACATATAAAGTTGGTTATAGCAAAAAAATTATCTATTACTCATTTCATTTCAAAATAATTGACAATTTATTTTTTTAATTGATAGTTAATCAAATAATTATCTAATATATCTTTTATTAATTAACATTCATTTACACACTATCAATAAATTACGACTTATATTTTTTATTTTGAATTTATATTTTCAACGTACTTTTTCAATATTTTTTTAAAGTTTCAATAATCTTTTTTTTTTAATTTTATTATAAGGTTTTTGACGTACAATGTTCAAAAAAAATAAGTTGGCATCCATAAGTAACATTAATAACTATATTTTATCAATTTTGGTAAAATAACAAATAAATATAGGTATTTTAATAAGAAAGTAGTTAAAATATACAAAACAAATATAATTAACTTTCTTAATTCATGTGAAAATTAATTTTGTTGATCATTTTGGGACAAAAGGAGTAACTTATATTTTCAATCTTATATGACACAATTTTAATAGAAAATTTATTAAACTTGAACAAATTAATTATTGATAATCAATTAAATAAATAATACTAAGTAGTTTAGAATAAAAATAAAATTAATAGATAATTACAAACTATATGTACACTTGTGAGATAATTGTGATAAAAGATTTTCAACTAATTTATATCTTTAATTTTATGTAACACAATTTTAAGTGAAAATTTATTAAATTTAAACAAAGTAAAAAATTGTCAATTAATTTATATTTTTAATTTTAGGTTACACAATTTTAAGAGAAAATTTATTAAATTTAAACAAATTAATTTTTGACAACCTATTACGCTATCATTTACCTCTTATATACATTTAATTTTGAAAAATCAATAGAATTGAATTTAAAATTTTGCTTTCTATTTAAATTTTTGCTTTTTAGGTTTGTCTAATTTCATATGTAGAAATAGTTTAAAATTTTCACTTTTTAAGCTTTTCTAATTTTATATCGGAATATCTTGACTTTATATTGGGAAATTTTATGTTTTATATTTTTCTAATTTTTCATTTAGAAGTAATTTAAATTTTGTATTTTTTTATTTTTTTATTTTTTTATTCAAAATATTTTTATATGATTTTGACTTTCTATTTAAAATTTTTATTTTTAGAAATTTTTCAATTTTTAATTTAGAAATTTTTTATTATAGTAGTTGAATTTTTTAATTTTCTATTTATAAATTATTTTTTATATTTTTTCGTATGTCAATTGAATTTTCTAATTACTTATTTATAAATATTTTTTGATATGATAGCTTTTTTTAATACAATATAAAATAATGATATGTAACTATATTATATACAATTATTTGATAAATAACAAACAATGAATTTAAAACTAACTTTGAGATTGAAATTAATAATATATATTAATTTTTTTATTATGACAGTTAAGTTTTCTAATTTTTTATTCAAAATATTTTTAATATGTTAATTTTCCATAATATACTATACAATGATAACACGTGACTGTATTATAAATAATTATTTGATAAATGACAAATAATGAACTTAAAACTAACTCTGAGACTAAAATTAATAATGCCCTAGTTGATAATATGCGTTTCGCACGGTTATAATTTAATATATTATTTGAAACATATTTAAAAATATTAGTAAAATAAAATATTTATATAAAATATATAATTAAATAAATAATATTTATTCATAAAATAGATAATATATGAAAATTATTTTTTATCTTTATATTTCCAGTTGTCTATTTTATAGTTTCTTTTAGCAATCCTTTATTTATATTTTTAATTAGATGATTTTATAAGAAAATTTTAATTACTTACATGTTAAATAGTTAGTTTTGTAAAATGTTAAATTTTTATCTTAAATAATTACTTAACTAGTAAATGATAATCACTTATCTAAAACTGAATATAATACCATATATATATATATATATATATATATATATATATATATATATATAATTAATATATAAATAATAATTAAAATTTATTATTACTTTATATAATTTAATGTTAAATCATACCTTTTTAAGTAAACAAAATGATAAAATTATAATTATAATTAATTTTATAAATTTAATAAAAATATTTTTTTTCAATAAAAATATAAATTTATAGTTTTATTTTTTTATTGGTTATTTTTTTATTATGTAGTTCTTTTAATTTTTTTCTTATTATATAAAAAACTAAATACTTATTTCTATTAAAATCTTAAGGAGGATAAATGTAGATAACTTTTTATATTATTAAATTTTGCAAATTATTAATTTCTTATATTGTTAAAATTTCTAAATTATTTTTATATAAAAAACTTTTTATATTGTTAAACTTTTTCAATTATTTTTTTGTTAATTTTTTTATATTGTTAAACTTTCTAAATTATTTTTATGTGAAAATTTTTCTATATTATTAAGCTTTGTAAGTTATTTTTATGTGAAAAACTTTTTATGATATATTATTCTTCAAAAAAAATTATATATTATTAAACTTTTCTAAATTATTTTTATATGAAAACTTCCTATATTGGTTAACTTTCTATATTTCTTTTAATTAATTAGAAAAATTAAATATTTAATTATTAATTTAACAAATGACAAACACTCATCTAAAGTTGAATTTGATATTAAAATTAATTATATATATTAATCACAAACTCACGCATTGTGCGGGATAATTGTACTAATAAATTTTAAATATTTTATTTTTATTGAATAATAAATTAAATGATTAATTGTTATTTGTAAAAATTATTATCAAGTAAATAAATTAACAAAATATTTATAATTATGTACAAAGGTAATTATAATAAAAAGATTGTTTATTATAGTTTCAAAACAAATTGATTAAATTTGAATGAAGTAATTTTGATAATCAATCAAATCAATAATTTTTTATATTTTATAATAAAAAATAAATTAATAAGTTATTATAAATTATATATATGTGAAATAATTATAATAAAGGATTGTATATTTATTCATACCTTCAATTTTGTGTAGCATAATTTTAAGAAAAAATTTATCAAATTTAAATAAAATAATTTATGACAATCTATTATAATATCATTAGCTCTTATATATTCAAAATTTAAAATAATTAATGGAATTATTTTAAATCTTATTTTTCTATTTAAATAAATTTTTTCCTTTAAAATTTTCCTAATTCTTATTTAGAAGTTGTTTAAAATTTTCTTTTTAAATTTTTTATAATTTTCTGTTTAAAAATTCTTTTATATGATCTTAGCTTATTCTTTAAACTTTTAGGTTTTTTAGTTTTTTATTTAGAAAGTCTTTTTTATATGGCAATTAATTTTTTTATTTAAAATTATTTTTAGTATGATATTTTTTCTATTATATAACATAAAATAATGATATATGACTATATTATACACAATTATTTAACAAATGATAAATAATTATTTAAAATTAATTATGAAACTGAAATTAATATTACACTTTGATATATATTGATTGATTGGAACTTTATTCTAATGCTCTAGGATGGCAGTAAGCCATGAGGTAGGTCATACCATCCGTAATGCTTATCTATATTTATATTTATATTTATCTCTCTCTATATTTAATATAGTATATAAAAGATATGCATAAAGAAACATTAAAATGCACAAAAAAATCCTTGATATTATCATTAACTTAAATATTCATATAATAAAAAAATAACATTAATATAATAATGAAAAGTTAGGTATTACATACAAACTCTACTCTAATTCTATTGGTAAAAAATATTTGATTAAGAAGTATACCTAAATATAAGAAATATTCTTTAAAAAAATGTAAGGATATTATTAAATATATGTCTAATATTTCTCTCATGATAAAAAAAACACACACTTCTTTTTATGTCTAGGGCAGGACAAAGAAGATGTCAAAGAATCCTATAATATTTATTACTCAGCTCACAAATCCTATGCTAACATTACACAAATTCCTTTTTCTTTTTAAAGAATACAAATATTCCTACTTACACCTTGGCTCATTTTATATAAATACACATTATATATTAAGAGATTAATATATGTACAGAAAAAAAAAACAAGATTAAATTTTATAATGACATTTATTTTCCTATAATTTTACTAGTTAAAATTTTATCTTTTAATTTTAGTAGAGTTTGAATTTTTTAGTTTTTTCAGTAAAATATTGTTAACTTTTTTAATAAAAAATAAAGTACAATAGTGCACAATTAATACAAATAAAAATTTATTATATTTAAATAAAGAGTGATGAAAATAAAAAAATAGAATAAAGAAAAATTTATTCTCATAAAGATCCACACACTCATATTTAAAAATGAAAAAAAAAACAAGACATATGTTGTCTAAGTCTTATTAATAAAATCAAGGACAGAGATAAAAAGTTTATAAAGTCTTTTTAATTTAAGAAATAATATATAAATAGATAATTTTATTGAAGTAATGTAAAAATATATATATAACACATTAATGCTTTAGCTATGCTTTAATTTATTATATAATTCTAGTTGATTTAAAATTTTAAAAGACAATAAAAAAATGATGATATATAATATCTCATAATCACTTAAAGTACAAAATGTTAAATTCTATTATTTTAAAAAATGTGGATAAATATTTTTTATTTTTTAAAAGTATAAATTGTATTAATTTTTTTTAATCAATTAAGTTTTGAAATTAAAAAAAAGTAAATTTAAGATCATCTTTATTTTTTTTATAATTTTAGAAACGTTTTAAATTTTAAATTTATTATTCATTATAGTGAGCCAAGTAAATTTAAGAATTTTTTTTTATAAAATTTGTAATCATTATGTATATGTTGTGAATTGTGATTTTTATGGATTTGTGATAACGTAAATTTTTAAGAATAAATTTATTATATTTTTTATTATTTAACTTAAATAATTTACAAAAGTATACAAGGAGTGAAAAATACAAATATTTATGACAATATATTTCCAATGCAAATAGATATCAGTGTTCTGACTCTTTTCATTTAGTATTTTATTTTGTAATTTTTAAAATTTTGAAAATTTTCTTTTTTGGTAAGTCATATGACATCTTCATATTGAAAATAAGTAATTGAGGTTAGTTTATCTTGATATTAAAGATATATTCAAATATTTAGCAACAAAGTCATTGAATATTTTTCTTATCTAAAAGATTTTTTTTTTTTTGTTATTTATTCATGCAGAAGCATTTAAGAGAGAAATGTTCAAATTGAAATAAAAAAATTCTAAATTTTATTTTTAATATTCTATTTTGTCTTTAGTTTTTGAAATTTAAAATTAAAATAATCAATTTAATTTTTTTCTACTTCTCTAATTTTTAGAAAGATTTTGAATTTTGAATTTATCCCTTTATGAGAGTAAGTAAAATAAATTTAAGTATTTCAATAAAATTTTTAGTTGTTATGTATATCGTGTAAATTGTAATTTTATGAATTCAAGACAACATTAATTTTTTTAGAATGAGTTTATTATAGTTTTACGATTAAATTGAATAACATCCACATATAGCTCAATAATTTTTAATACTTAAAAAAACATTAGCAAAAAAATATAAAACATTCTATAATAAGATAAAGTAATTTTATTAGTTTAATAAATAATTAAAAATTCACACGAAGCACAAAATATGACTAGTCATTTATTATATTCGAACCAAAATTAGCCTCAAAAACAAATATATTATCTTATGTCAGAATGTATCTGCTTTTTTTATATGAATGTTTGGCTGTTTGAATCAAATTTCGCAATTTTATAATTTTGAATCAATAATTACTAGTAAAATTACTAATTATTAGAAAACTCAAATCTCTATTTTTTCATTTAAGATATTAGTATATTTTACGATAATGTATATATATGGCATTGTCGTATAAAATTTTAATATATATAATTTATTAATCATTTGTGATCATTTTAATAAAAAATTACTTAAAATAATAAATAATTATATATAATAATAAAATTATTCTTTAAATATTATATTAATTACAATATGGCAATACAATATTATATATGGCATTGTAATTGTAATGTTCACATCAAGTTTTGTAAAAAATTGTGGATATCATTGCAATTTATCTTTCTTTTTTTTTTTTTTTCATAACAATAAAATTGCATGCTTTTTCTCACACTATGTTCCAAATTCATTTAATTGATTTAGTTATAAATTTATATGAGGAATTCAACTCACTTTATTTTTCTTCTTTCTTTAGCGGAAATTCACCACACTTGATTAGGATAGGCAGAAATGGCAATGTGTTTGACAAGCCTAAGCACATTTTTACTTCCATATATATATATATATACTTTCCTCCCTCCCAGATAAGTAGATGGAAACAAAAAACACCAAATTCGCTCCAGCCCAACCCCACCCAACTCGTTAGGAGACAAACTTTTTCCTAGTGGCACCATCACTCATGAGTCAGAATTACGTCCCCACCGCACTTAGGTCCTCCCTGGACCTTGGTACTGGGCACTTGTCCACACAGAGACAAATCGAGGTAGAATAGGTGGCCCTTCAGGCTCATGTCCTTGCAAAAAGAATAGGTTCCATCTAACGACGTCAGACCCAGTCTATGATTTTCTTTATTATTTTATGGCCATTATGTACACATTTCGTGCAATCTACCTTTCGCTATATCATTGGCTGTTGTCGAAGATGTGACCTGAGAGCTATGATACGCCGATAGAAAGTATTCCTCAATTATCTGTATTAATTTGACACTCTCTTCACACGTCGAATATATTAAATCGACCACTTAAAACAACATATATGTTAAATCGTACTGATATATGTAAAAATAAAATATCAAATACACATATTTGACACATGATAGTTTTTAAACAAATTACACACTTCAATTAAATTTTTTTTGATCGTGAATAACTTCTAAATATATTGACAAACAAATAAAATATATAATATAATTCACTTTTATTAATTAATAATAATAAATTATTATCGATTAACATACAATATTTGATAAATATTTAAAATTTTGCAAAATTATAAATATTTTATTATGCATTATAAATAGAAAAGTTGTGAAAATATTGTTTATTTTAGAAATTTGTATACCCATTAATAGTAATTTTTCTAATAAAATAATATAACACACTCTGACATGTCATGTCTTAATTTTTCAAAAATCGTGTCGTATCACATAACATCCATATCGCCATAGGTGAAGACGCACCAATTGACTAGACCTAGTTTTTCTTTTAGCAAATGAACAAAAAAAAAAATGATCAATGAAATCTTAGCTTTGGAGTTAAAAAACCAAAATTAAAATCCTCAAATCAAACATGTCTTGATTCACAATCATGTAATAAATAAAATATTATAGAAAGCGAATCAATATTAATAATAAATGTTCTAAAAAATATTATTATAATATAAAATTTTAAGATGAATGTAATTTAATCAAATAGATAAAAAAATAAATAAATATAAAAATTTAAAGCCTAATGCAATTTATTAGAAGAATTATTATTATTAGAGTCGTATTTAAGCAATCTAAACTAATTAAATATAGCACAAAAGTGAATAAAATATTTAAAAAAATTTATAAGATGAATTCTATGATGTCGTAATAGTATAATATCATTTTATAAAATTTTAAATGCATGTAATTTTATTTACTTGTGGTTGTTAAAAATAAAAATTATCCAAAGTAATAAATAATTATACACATTAATAATGTAATTACCTAAATATTAAAAATTAAACTAATCAATGTCATAGTACAATAAGGTATTATAATATTCACCAATTTATATTAATGTTGTTTTAAAAAAAAATAATAATAACCAAATGCAGCTCCTTGCGACGTGAAGAGTACTAAACCAACAAACGTTCTAATCATTCAATATCTAGATTAAAATTGTACACTTAGATACTAATCATGCTAAGTATCCGTACTGTAATACAAAAATATAAGAAATAAGAAGTTCAAATCTTAATAAATCTCATTTCCTTTTATCATTTTTTTTGTACTCAAAGGGAAAAAAAAAAAAAAAACATTTAAACTATTCATTGTTTTACTGACTTATTTCGTTACCAGAATGATAGGAATTAAATATGGAGGCCACAACAACACACTTATATCTTTAAGCTAGGTTAAAGACATGGCCCCCTTTTTTTCAAAACCGGTAATGTTTCTTTCAAGGAATTCCGTTTATTTCAGTTTTTGGGCCAGACAAACGAAACGGGGAATCTACAAAAACTTGCATACTTTGCAAGTGCAGAATCCACCGGCTCCTACTTGTTATGAAGTGCAACACATATATTCATGACGAGTAAATGCATATTCAAAGGATTAAAATACTGCCCATATTTTTCATACCAAAAAAAGGTGTCCTGCTAACCTGCTTAGTTAAACTGAAAGATTTTTTTTTTCTTTTTTGCGCCAAAACAAAATTATTCAAAAATAGTGAATAGTGCAGCTCACCAGTAAGTTGCAACCAACCGCATTACCCATCTGGTTTAACATAATTGGACAAATAGTATCAAAAAAAGATGATAAGATCTGATGAGGTACCCATAGTTTTGCCCTAAAATTTATTACATGGTGTATTTCTTTCAGAATTCCTCTCCCTATTTCCCAAAAACACACACCAGTTGTAGAACCTATCAAGTGAAACTCATATACGCATTAAAAGAAAGAAGGCGATGGCAAAAAGAATTGCTAGATCAGTTCACAGATTACAGCTACAGCCCTGAGGCTATATTTTAATCTCACATATGCCTCAGTTTCAGCCATGACGACATGTGATAGCCAAGACAAAAATCTTGCAGCAAGTGAATATATTTATATTTTGTCAAAGAACAAACCCAAAACATGACAAGCACGAGAGTTATCCTGCAAAGTCGCACTTAATTCTACTTATTCCCATTGACGACTGCTGGTTACAATTTACAGTGCAATACTCAATCGCAAAATACACGTGCAGAGTATGGATGCTTTGGATGCACTGTACTCCAAGAAAAGCATTTACACAATGTTCTACTTCTTTGGGGACAAATTATGAGAAAAAACAGTTAACATACCTATTATCCTGCTAATTCTGCACGAGTTGGGATGACAGGAACTAGAAAGTTCCCAAATGGTGAATCGAAAATTCTAAAATTTCCAGTGCTACCCTCTTGTCGTGCTTGTGCAACTGCAAAATTTTTTGCCTCTTGAACCTTGTAATCTACTCTATAAGCTTGGGGCACTTGAACCTACATAACCAGCCATATTGAATGTTAAATAAGAAAGATACTATGAAATACTACTTTCTGTGGGGATAAAAGATATTTCAAATCACATTTAGGGCTGCAAATGAAACAAACTATTCACAAATAATTTGGTGACTTGACTTGATAAGGGCTCATCTATATTCATAAACAAATGATTTTATCTCTAATTTTGAAACTCATTTAGTTAACGAATCAAACTTGAGCAAGAGCCTGTTCTGCTCATTCGGACTTGTTTAAGTTTGATACAGTTTCTATAATACATATTGTAATGTAACACTTGAAATTATATATTTTATTATATGAATAATTAAAAAATAATAAATAGTATTTAATTTATTATAATATATAATGAGACATTATCATTTTAGCAACCTTACGAAAAATTTTATTATTTAAAAAAAAATTTAAGCTCGTGAATCAAATACTAGTATAATAATGTTTGGCTCAATGTGACTTGGTTCCTTTAATAAATAAATCAAATTTAAGCCTAAATTTTAGGCTTGCTTGATAAATCAACTAAATTTAAACCAGTCCAAACTCGACTTGGCTTGGTTGGTTTGCAACAGTAATCACATCCGCAATCAAACTACTCACTGAGGTTGCATCTCCAAATTTCTCGGTTGCAGGTGAAGAGACAGGCCTGCAGGAAGACAGGTTTCAAGAACTTATGCATCAGAAATTTGTAGTAGAGATGGAGTTTCATTACTTGGCAAATATTAGCTTAATATTAAGTCTCTAATACTGAGTTCATGGCAAATAAAAAATGGCAAAAACGCAATTCGGCAATGCCAGGTAGAGATCTCCTAGTCAAGTAAGTACTCAAGGAATTTAGACCTCCAATTTCCAAAGTCCAGACAATTTGCTTTTATAGATTGAAAAATCCCCGCACAATCTCTTAAAACATAGGTACTTGAAATTAAAATAGAATAGAATGAGCTTATTTCTAAACAAAGCAACAAGTGAATAAGCTAATGGCTCTCTTAACCAAATAAAATAAGAAAATTGCAGTTCCCAAATTGAATTCCATTCCGCCTACTATTGAAAAAAAGATGCATGTATTTTGAATCCTAATTGTCAAACAGAATTTCAATCATCCAAATGGATTTCAAATAGCTGCAAAAATAATATTGTTACCTGCGAAGCGGTGGTGGCTCGATTTTTCTCCTCTTTGGTTCAGGTGCCATCCTCTCCCTGCAACACAACAACAGGGTTTAAGTTCAAGAAATAAGAACAGATCAGGAGCCGGTGAAAGGAAGAAGGGCCCATCCAATTATTGAAGCCTATGAGGTGACCCAAATATTTGTCACAAGCAGCCCGCTTCAACGAGAAAGAACTTTGGGCTTATTACTGGGCTTGTGTCCGAATGTTGTTGGCCTCTGCAAAAGATTAACGTAGGCCACCCACAGTCTATTTATCCCTTCTATTTTTGTTTTGAATATAGCAACATACTCATATTAGTGTAACCAAATATCAAGCCACTGAGCTAGTAATTTTTAATTACTTTTACTAATTTAATACTACTAAAATAAAAATTTTGAAATTTATTTTTAAAAATTATTTTGAAATCTCATTATCGTTATTAAGTTAATAATTTAGTTATTGAATATATGTTTCGTAAATGTAAAAGAATAAAAATGAACTCTTAATAGTTTATTTTTTCAAAAAATTTTGATGTTATGTTTCATAATGTAAAAGAATAAAAATGAACTCTTAATAGTCTATTTCTTCAAAAAAATTTCGAAGTAAACAAAAAAAAATTATGTTTTGAAAATAAGGACCAAGATATTTAACCACATTTATGGCATAACCACAATATAATGTGGCTAATTGGGGGGGGGGGGGGGGGGGGGGGGAA
>CATIWR010180907.1:0-13079 GCA_949677035.1 Omphalea diandra | reverse complement strand
TTTCCACCTAAGCTAGCACTTCTAGTAGGTCTTATTAAGTCCATATGGATAAGTTGAAGAGGTCTAGATGTACTTACAACATTTTTGGCTTTATGAGAGGCATGGTGTTGTTTCCCCATTTGGCATGGACCATATGTCTTGTCTTTAGAGTAATTTAACTTTGGAAGTCCTTCCACTAAGTCTCCTTTGGATAGACTTTGAAAAAGATCCATGCTTGCATAACCAAGCCTTCTATGCCACAACCAAGCTTTATTGCTCAAAGATATAAGACACTTAAAAGATTGGTTAGCCAAATTGTCTAAGTCAATTGAATAGGTATTTCCTTTCCTTTCACCCTTGAAAATGATCTTATCATCCAATAGAGTGGTGACTCGGCATTCCGTAGGGTCAAAGGTGATTTTGTTACCTTTGTCACACAATTGAGTTACACCTAACAAGTTATGTTGTAAGCCACAAACAAGTAAAACATTATCAATTAATGAACAACCATCCTTACCTATTGTACCAATGCCAATTACCTTACCTTTGGCATTGTTACCAAATGTGACATCTCCACCTTCTTTCTCTTTGAGTGATGTGAATAGTCTTCTATTTCTGATCATATGCTTTGAGCAACCACTATCCACATGCCAATTACTTGCTTTGGTGGTAGTCACATTTCCCTACAAAATAAGAGTCAATCACTTTTTATTTGGTACCCAAGCATACTTGGGTCCTAGGGGGTTAGTGATTAAGGATGCTCTAACTTGAGGTGAGCCTTTCTAATAAAGCAGTGTATATTGATATGCCCATATTTCATACAATAGTGGCATTGGAGATTAGACCTGTTTGTCTTTCTCCTATATATGAATTTAGTATGAGTATGAAACTTTCTCATACCATGATCATGTGAGTGCATGCATGAACACATATAATGAGTAGGGGAAGAGGGTTTTCTATGTGGATGATTATGCCTTTTGTTATATATATAAGCATGATTAGCTCTTTGAGTCTTAGCTCTTGAGCCTTGGGGAGCCTTCCATTTGCCTTTAGGCTTAGGAGGCTTAATGCTAGGAGCACTTTTCTTCCCAATTGCTTCAATGCTTGAAGTATGAGATTGTGAAGCTTTAACAAATGTAGTTGTGGAAGATGATGAAGCTCCATTAAAGCCTAGACCATCCCTAATTAAAGGTGGTGTTTGTGACACAATAAGAGTGTCTAAAACCTTTTTTCCTCTATGAAATTTGGACATTGAGCTTCTAAGCTCAATGACTTCCCCTTTGAGTGAGTTATTCTTCTTTCTAAGTGAGGCTAAGGAAGAAGATGATGTAGATAAATTTTCAACAGATTTCTTAAGTTCTTTATTGGAAACCCTTAATTTATTCACAAGCTCATTTAGAGACTTGTACTCATCTTCTAATTTGGAGCATTTCTTCCTATAGGTTTTAACTTATGACTTATACTTGTCACACTTCATAGTTAAAGCTTCTAATAGCTCTTCATCTATATCATCTACTTCATAATCTGAATTAGAGTGGGAGGATGTACTTACCTCTTGTGAAGAGTCCCCTAGTGCCATGAAGCATATGTTGGCCACCTCTCCTTCTTCCTCTTCTTCACTTGACTCATCATCCCAAGTGGCGGAGAAGCTTTTCTACTTTTCTTTGTCCCATCTTTTCTTCTTCTTCAACTTGGGACATTCATGCTTCATGTGCCCTTGTTTGCCACATTCATAGCCTGTGACATCATTTGCTCTTTCTTTTGGGCTTTGGGCTGATTTCTTGAAGACTCTTCTCTCTTTTCTCATTCTTATCAATTCCTTGGTTCTCATTGAGAGCATTGCTTGCTCTTCTCCTTCTTTATCACTGTCCTCTTCACTTGAGGATGTGTCTACTTCTTTCTCCCTTGTTGAAGCTTTGAGACCCATGGTTCTTTGTTCTAGTTTTTCACCTTGGCCCCTTAGCTTCTTCATTTGCTTATCTTTTTGAATGGCCAACTCATGAGTCAAGCGCTTGCCAATGAGCACATCGGTTAGGACCTTTCCAATCTTTGGATTGGACTCTTGAATGCTGCACACCCTAGACCCAAATTTGTCAAGTGGAAGAGTTTTAAGGATTTTGGTGTTTACCTTATAATTTGTGAGTGCTCTTCCAAACTTCTTCATATTGGTGACAATGGACAAGAGCCAGTTGGTCATTTCCACGATGTTCTCATTGTCCATCATGAAGAGTTCCCATTTGGTGACATACATCTCCAAATGGCTTGACTTCACCAGGGTTGTGCCTTCATGATAATTCTCTAAAGTCTTCCATATGGCATATGCGGTTTGGTAATGTTGCACTCTCTCATTCTCTTCTTTAGATAGTGAGCTTAGGAGAATTGACATTGCCCTCTTGTTCTTGCCATTTGACTTTTGGTGAGCTTCAACCCATTCATCCCTTGGGATTAATTCTTCACTGCCATCCACAACTCTGGTAGGAGGCTTCCATTCCTTAATTACCATGTCCCAAAGGTCTACCACATCTATGTCAAGATAGATCTCCATTCTATACTTCCAATGAGTATAGTCGGTTCCATCAAAATATGGCCTTAGTTATGAGTGGTTTACTTCTTGTGCCATAATCTTGTTTCACCCAATGGAGATGACTAAGAAAAAAAGACAACTTAACTCTTAATTCTTTTGATGATGGAGGCGTAATAACAAAGAGTGAGGTTGCAAATTAATGAAAAAAACTCTTTAAATTCTTATTTAAACATTTGTACATGTTCTTTTTTTTCTAAACGTGGTTTTTCATCTTTTTTTGGTATTTCTAAGTATGTTTTTAGTAATGTACATTTGTTTCCTTCTTTAAATTATTTTTTGCATTGCTTCTTTTGATTTAAAACATTTGCACTATTTTCCTTATTATCTAAAATGTGATTTTAGTAGTAAAAGCTATTTTCAGTCTAGTTTTTGCATTTCTTCCTCTTTTTTTTCTTCTAAATGAGAGCTTTCTTTTTCTAGTATT
This sequence comes from Omphalea diandra, assembly GCA_949677035.1. NCBI lineage: Eukaryota > Viridiplantae > Streptophyta > Magnoliopsida > Malpighiales > Euphorbiaceae > Omphalea > Omphalea diandra. The sequence goes on along the minus strand of CATIWR010180907.1, from coordinate 10,092 downwards.
TCTAAATGTTTATTTTATTTTTCTTTTTGCTTTAGGTGTTGGTTAGGTAGAAGATATCCTTTTGATTTCAAAAATTATATTGTTTCTTATGTTTCTAATTCTTCTTTGCTTTCTAAATCTTATTTTAATAAACCTAGATTTTTTATCTAATATTTTTGTTTTAAAGAAATTTGATGACTTTGTGTTTTTCCATACTCGATGGAAAATGATTTTCCTTAGGAATTTTAAATTGAATTTTTTGGCCGAAGGCACTAAGAAAGGGGTTGAATTGGTGGCTTATTTTAAAATTAAAAGAAGGTATATGTGTTTAGGAAGTGAAGAAGGAGATGAGAAGAATCAACACAAAGATTTATAATAGTTTGGGTGTTAACAAACCCTACGTCCAACCCCAATTCTATACAATTAGGTATTTCACTCGACTAAACTAGTGTTTCCAAGCTCACACCAAACTTATATAACTTGTGTTTTATGGCTCACACAAAACCCTTACAACTTGTGTTTTCTAGGCTAACACAAAAATCTTTCACAAATGTTTTGTATAGGCTCACACTTCAACCTCATACAAGAGTTTTAGAATCTAGGCTAACTCTCAACCTACATATAATGGTGTTTATTGCTCACACCAAACAATCAACAACATTTAAACAAGAGTAAAAGAATGAGTAGCAAATTGGTAAGAGTTTGCTTACAATTAATTCAATTCTCTTACATTTAAATCTATTTGGTGAAGTATTTATAATCCACACCCACCAAAGAGACGTTACTCTAAAACTATCCCAAAATCTCCAAGTTGTGCTAGGTAGATTTTGCATTAAATGCTTGTCAGGCAAAAGTCGTGGTCGCTACTACCATTACACGGTCACAAATTTCCAATTTGCATTGAGGGGCTAGAAATTGTACCGAAGAACCCCTTTTTGTGTCAAATGGATAGTCCATATGTCATTTATCCATTGGTTATTTAATAAATGTAGTCATTGTGCTCTACCAACTTTTCGAAAGTCACGATTATGAGTTCACTTTGTCTTAGGCATGACTGATACTGCGAATTCCTCTAGATATTGAGGAAATTACAACTTTTTAAGTCACGATCATGACTAGCTATTCACCCTCATGATTTTTGACATCCACGATCGCCTTGGACACTTGGCATGTTGTGGTTGTGGCTTTGGTTCCCTTCTTTGTCACTATGAAATTCACGGTTGCGACACAGGACACAATAGACACTGCGAATTTCTCTGTGACTCAATCTTATTTCCATCGGCTAAGTCGTGACTACAAATTTTCCTGCGAATTCTTCTGACCTAGCTTTATCTATTCTTATAGTTGATTTGTGATCGTGATTTATAGGATACAGACCACAAATTTGGATGTCATTCTCAAAGTTAGAGATTTTGATTTTAACTTCCAATGAAAAAACTATCTTATAAACTGTAAAAATAACACTTAATGAAAACATTAGCACTGATCAATCTCTATTGTCAATATCAAAAGAGGTTTATGACTTAGGTTTGACCGACCTAGTCCAACAATCTCCCTCTTTTTGATTTTGACAACTTAGATTGATCTTAAGGAAAATCAAATGTATAAGTTGTGAAGTTAGGATGATTAATGATGAAATGATCAATGAATACTTAAAGAATTTATAGTCAATGATCAAAGAAAAAATTCTAAGTATTCTAAGTTTGAGAAAAAATTACTCCCCATCAACTTGTGCTTTTCTTAAGTACATTACTTATTTTCTCTGCATGCTTCCCTCTCCCCCTTTAGCAAGATCAAAAAAGGGTAAATATGAAAGAGTAAATGAATTGCATAAAGGTAAGATGAAGAGATCATAAGGAGCAAATAATAACTCACATAATTATAAGAGTTGCAATCACACAACATAACATAAAAAATTGCAATCATATAGCATATGAAATAAAGAATTTGCACATCAAACACTTTTATTTATTTATAAACTATGGGATCAATAGTGTTTACATCAAGAAATTAAAAATAAAATAGAAAAACAAAAATCCAAAAGACAATCTAAAAGATAAAAGAACTGCCATCATCTCCAGAATTGTCTTGTTCTTCGTTATCTCATCCTCCCTCAGCTACATCACCTGCCTCAACCTCTTGATTGTCCTCCTCTTCTGGTGTGTCCTCCTAATCCCCAAAATTTGGAAGATGGCATGAAGGAGCACCTACTTTCTCTTGTAAGTCCACCAAGTAATTGTATAGGTGGGAAAGGTGGACAAATCTTCTCTTGAGCATCCTCATCACCTTATCCAATTTTCTATTGATGGTGGCAAGAGAGATTTTGGTCTTAGGTTTTGGTTGAGGAGGTGGGACTAGTTGTTCTCCTTCTTTAATGATAAGCCTTTTTCTTTTGGAGGATTAGGATGTTTCTAATTTTTTTGCTCCAAAAGCATCCAGAGTATACACATAAGAATCAGGGTGAATAGCTTTTACATTGATGAGGTAAGTGAGGTCCAAAAATTTTTGAGAGGGAATAAGCTTCTTAGTGAGGAATTTTCCATTTTCCTCGTTAAAAGCACCAACATATTGGTAGATGGCAGTTACATGAGAAGGGAGAAGAAACTAACTCTTTGGTTTAGTGCTCATATGAATTAGTTGATCCACAAGATAATGGATAGTTTGTATAGGCTTGTTTTTTACAAGGCAGAAAAGGAAAGCAAGATCCTTTTAGGACACCTTTTCATTTTGAACTCCTCTTGTGTTAACAGAAAGGTGATGATATGATGAATTAACCAAAAAGGTAGAGTTCTAATGTATTTGGCTAAAAAGGTTTTGGGGTCATGTTTGGTCTCGATGGAAATCTCAGACCAAAACTCAGAATATATAACATCAAGTGTAGAAATGATGAACGAAATGTCATCTCTGAATTAAAGGTTGAAAAGATTGGATAATTATTCAAAAGTGATGGAAAAAGGGTCTTTAAAAGCACAAAATACTAACCCATATTGGCTGACATGAGATTCTGCTCTCCGACTTAGAGTCACGGTACACATGAATTCTCGTACAATTTCTTCATATCCGGGCTCATCATGAAATATGAATTCGTTCCACCCCAGTTAGAAAGAAATGTGTGGGTTTCATTTTTGATTCCCAGCGGCTCAAGAAGAAAAGTAGAAGGGATTTTGTTCGATAGGATGATCTTGGTGGTGTTCATCTTGTAGCCATCCTTTTCTTCTTTTATAATCCCTTTCATCTGGTGTAGAGCTGAGGGTCTAAAAGGTTGTGCTACTGCCTTTCCCTTCTCTGCTCTTGAAGCTTTCTTAGTGGCCATTTGAGAATAAAGGAAGATTCGAAGATGTAAGAGTAAGAAAGATGATGGATTGAGATATCTTAGCAAGAATGATGAAAATCACCATGTTGGGGGAGGGGTTTATATAGGCTAAAAAAGGGTGTGAAATGAATAAAATTGGCCATAAATGAATTAAATAAAGGAGTGCAACAATTGGCAACCAAATCACCGAAATGTGTGGCAGTTAACTAAATTCGTGACCGCTACCTTCAAGTCGCGATCACTAATTTTGGAAAATGTGAGTAACGAACAAAAAATCGTAGGGAAATGGCATATTCAATGGTCAAAAGTTTTAAAATTTGAACAAATTTGCAGTGGCGATTGTAAGTCGTGATCATGAATTTATGGTTGTCAGCTAAAAGATGAGTACCTATAATTCACAACCGTGAACCACAAAATAGCGATCCCGAGTTACAAGGTAAAAAGATAACTGTGAAATTTTAAGACTTGACATCTAAAACTATGATCCACTTTGATATTTTGATGTTTAATTCATGCATATTGGCATTGAAAAGCATAATTACACACAAAATTAGGACATCATAAAGGAATGAACATCACATACATCACACAAGGCAATTATTCAACAAGGAATAATGCAACATTTTATATTGATCTAATTTTTCACTTTAGGGAGCTTCCATCAAGCATTCCCAACTCTCTCTTAATAAAGTTCATCCTTTCTTCATTGAGAGGTTTTGTGAAAATGTCCGCTAGTTGATGATTAGTGTCTATAAATTCTAACATAACATCACTATTTTGGACATGATCTCTGAGAAAAAGATGCCTAATGTCTATATGTTTACTCCTAGAATGTAAGATGGGATTTTTGGAAAGATTTATTGCACTAGTGTTGCCACATTTGATGGGAATGTGATCAACAACTTTACCATAATCCTTTAATTATTATTTCATCTAAAGAACTTGGGTGCAACAACAACCCGCAACTACATATTCAGCTTCGGCGGTGGATAAGGCAATCAAAACTTGTTTTTTACTAAACCAAGAAACTAAACACTTTCCTTTGAATTAGAGAATTCTAGAAGTGCTCTTCCTATCTAAAAGACTATCGACATAATCTACATCCGAGTAACCTATTATACTAAATGGAGAATCTCTAGGATACCATAACCCTAAATGCAATGTGCCATGTAAATATTTGAAAACCCCTTTCATAGCATTCAAATGAGATTTTTTGGGACAAGATTGAAATTTAACATGCATACACTAAACATTATATCAGGTCTTGAAACAATAAGATAAAGTAGAAAACCGATCATACCTCGATATCTCTTCTCATCAATTGTCCTACTCGATTCATCCTTGTCTAATTTGATTGTAACACTCATGGGTGTTTTTACTACTTTACATCTATCCATGCCAAATTTCTTGAGAATGTCCTGTGTATATTTCGCTTGGTTGATGAAGATGCCTTCTTTGGTTTGCTTAATTTGTAGACTAAGGAAAAACTTGAGCTCTCCTATCATGCTCATCTCAAATTCCCTAGTCGTACACTTAGCAAAATCCTCACATAAAGATTCATTAGTAGCACCAAAAATGATATCATCAATATAAATTTATACTATTAGTATATCATAATTATGTATTTTTACAATCAAAGTTGTGTCAACCTTCCATTTTTAAAATCAATTTTCAAAAGAAAAGAACTAAGCCTTTCATACCAGCTCTTAGAGCTTGTTTCAAACCATATAAGGCTCTATTCAATTTAAAAACATAATTTGGAAAACTATGTGATTCAAAACCAGGAGGTTGTTCATCATAAACTTCCTCCTCAATGACACCATTTAGAAAAACACTTTTGAATCCATTTGAAAAAGTTTAAAGTTCATATGACATGCATATGCCAAAAGAATCTTAATGGCATGTAACCTTGCCACAAGGGCATAAATTTCATCATAGTCAATGCCTTCCTTTTGGTTGTAACCTTTTGCAACCAATCTAGCCTTATTCCTAGTGATGAATCCTTGCTTATCTAACTTGTTCCTAACACCCATATGCAACCTATAATTGGGTGTTCCTTAGGCCTAGGAACAAGTTCCCACACGTTGTTTCTCTCAAATTGGTTGAGTTCCTCTTGCATAGCAATCACCCAACTCTCATTATCAAAAGCCTCATCAATAGATTTCAACTCAAATTGAGAAACAAAGGCAAGATTATTATCTAAAAGTTAAATTGAGATTTAGTACTTACACCCTTTAAAGTATCACCATTAATTAAGTCTTTGGGGTGATGCTTGGAGAATCTCTAATCCTTGGATAGATACTGACTTGGCAATTCTTCTTGTTGATGTTGTTGTTCCTTATCTACTCTTGATTATTTGTCCTCATCATTATCCTTGTCTTCCTTTCTTGTAGTGTGCTCCAATTCCAATTTCTCAAAGTCACCTACAAGATTATCAACAAAAGAACCTTTCCTGAGATCAAGCTTACTAGATTCATCAAATACAACATTCATAGACTCTTCAATAGCCATTGAACTCTTATTAAAGACCCTATAGGCTTTGTTAGTGGTGGAATAACCTAACAATATACCCTCATTATTTTTTGAGTAAAATTTCCTAAGATTATCCTTGGTATTCAATATATAGCATTTGCATCCAAATACTCTTAGTTATGATATCTTAGGCTTCCTACCATTCCATAGCTCATAAGAAGTTTTATTAAGAATGGGTCTTTTGAAAACTTGATTTGCAATATAACACAAAGTATTGATAGTTTTGGCCTAAAAGTAATTTGGCAAAAAATACTCATTGAGCATAGTACTAGCCATTTTACTAGTGTACTATTTTTCCTCTCTACAACATCATTTTGTTGTGGTGTTCTAGGAGTTGAAAAATTATAGAAAATCTCATTATCTAAGAAATAAGATTCAAAAGACTTATTTTGAAATTCTTTTCCATGGTCACTTCTTATGGAGGAAATGAAGTAACACTTTTCATTTTGAATCTTTTTTGCAAAACTTGTAAAAGCATCAAAAGTATCATGCTTATGAGGTAGAAAGAAGACCCAAGTAAACCTAGAGTAATCATCAACTAGGACTAGTGCATAATGTTTCCCACCTAAGCTAGTACTCCTAGTAGGTCCTACCAAGTGTATATGAACTAATTGAAGAGGTCTAGATGTACTTACAACATTCTTTACTTTGAAAGAAGATTGATATTGCTTCCCCATTTGGCATGGACCAAATGTCTTATCTCTAGAAAACTTTAGCTTTAGAATACCTTTCACTAGCCTTCCTTTTGATAAGCTTTGTAAGAGCTCCATGCTAGCATGTCCAAATTTTCTACCATAGCCAAGCTTCATTACTAAGAGACAAAAGACACTTAAAAGATTGGTTAGCCAAATTGTCTAAGTCAATTAGATAGGTATTGCCTTTCCTTTTACTATTAAAAACTAAATTTTTATCCACCAAAGTGGTAACTTGGCATTCTTTAAGGTCAAAGGTAACTCTATTACCTTTGTCACATAATTGACTTGCACTAAGCAAATTATGTTGCAAGCTATCAACAAGTCAAACGTCATTAAAGAACAATCCTTCTTACCAATAGTCCCAATGCCAACTGGCATTGTTACCAAATGTGACATTGCTACCTTTTTTTTCTTTAAGATTATGAGTAGCTTCTTATTGCCCGTCATGTGCTTTGAGCATCCACTATCCACATGCCAATCATTTGCTTCATTGTTGGCTAACAAACACCCCTACACAACATAAATAAATCATCTTTGCTTTGGTACCCGGGTCCTATAGGTTAGGTTTTGAAGGATCCTCCAACTTAAGGCGAGCCTTCCTAATGTAGCAATAAACATTTATATGTCCATATTTCATGCAATGTTGCATTAGAGATTTGACCTCTGTATCTTTCTCCTATGCATTGCCTTGGCATGAGTGAGGGATTTCTCATACCAACATGATGTGTGTGAGAGCATGAACATTTATAAATGGGTATAGGTGTAAATTTTATGTGTGTGTTTGAATGAGCATGCCTTTTATTGTACATGTATGCATGATTGGCCTTTTTAAAAATAGGATTAAGGCCTTGTTACACCTTTCCCTTGCCCTTAGGCAATGGAGGTTTAGTACTTTAAGCACTTTTCTTTCCAACAACCTCAATACTTAAAGTTTGATGTGTTGAGGCCTTCATGAATGTTATGAGTTAAGGAGTAGAAGAATAGGATCCATTGAAGCCTAGACCATGCCTAATCAAGGGAAGTCTTTATGGTACAATGAGTGTATCCAAAGCTTCTTTACCTTTGTGAAATTTAGAAATAGAATTTCTAAGCCCAATGACTTCTTTCAAAGAGTCATTCTCTTTTCTTAATGAAAGTTGAGATGAAGATGATTTGGAAAGACTTTCCATAGATTTCTTAAGTTGTTCATTTGAAGCCCTCAATTCGCTTACAAGACTATTTAGGGATTTGAATTCATCCTTTAATTTAGTGCACTTCTTCTTATAAGTTTTCATTTGTGACTTACATTTCTTACATTTTATGGTGAAAGCTTCTAAAAGCTCATCATCTACATCATCTAGTTCATTAAATTCATAATAAGAGTGAGGTGAAGAGCTTACCTCATTAGATGAATCCTTTTAAGCCATCAAGCATAGGTTTGCAACCTCCTCCTTTTCATCTTCTTCACTTGAGCTATCATACCAAGTAGCTTTAAAGCTCTTTCTTTTTTCTTTGTCCCTTTTCTTCTTCTTTTTTAAATTGGGGAAATCATATTTGATGTGGCCTTGCTTGCCACATTCATAACAAGTGACATCATTTGATCTTTCTTTGGGAGTTGGAGTTGATTTCTTGAAGTTTCTTTTTTCTTTCGTTCTTCTAATCAGGTCCTTAGTTCTTCTAGAAAGCATTGAAAGTTCCTTCTCCTCCTTGTCACTCTCCTCTTCACTTATGGCTACTGCTACTTCCTTCTCCTTTGATGAGAACTTGAGTGCTAAGGTCTTCCATAATTTAGTTTTCAAATTGTTCTCCTTAACCTCTCATTCTCCTCATTTCTTCATCCTTCTTTAGGGCCAACTCATGAGTCAAGAGTTTGCCTATCAAGACATCCATTGGTACCTTCCTTATCTTCATGTTGGACTCTTGGATACTATACACTCTTACATCAAATTTTTCAAGAGGTAAAGATTTTAAAATTTTAGAATTCACCTCATGGTTAGTGAGAACCGTCCTAAACTTCTTTATGTTTGTGACAATAATAAGGAGCCAATTTGTCATATTTGTTATGCTTTTTTCCTTCTTTATCATGAAAAGCTCTCACTCTGTTACATACATTTCAAGTCTATTGGATTTCATCAAGGTGGTGCCCTCATGATAGTTCTCCAAAGCCTTTCAAATACCATAAACAGTAAGGCAATGTTTGTAACATCCCCATCCATATTCATTGGCATTATCACATGAACATATTTATTACATAAATGATTTGAAATCCCATATGAACATAGGCATTAAATAAATTATCATTTACACATTTGAATTGTAGAAGCACGATGATGACACACGAACCATTGCACTTAGGACACTTGAACATATATGTAATGTTTGTATAGTTGCATGGCAAATTGTTTTATGTTGTGTACATGTTATAGCATCATAAATAATAGTGTTGTAGAGCTTATTTTAAAGTATAAGGAGCATCTACGAATTAAGAGATGGATGGAGGTGTTTAAGGAGTGAAGCACAGGGACTAAAAGAGGAAAGTGAACTTCTAACCAATAGGAATGCAACACCATGATTTTGTCTTGTTACAATAGGTTTACAAGTGGAATTTTTGACCCTTTAGGATCATAATACAGAGCTCAAACATAAGGTACAACAAAAGAAAGAGAGAGATAAGGAAGAAAGAAAGGAAAGAAGAAGAAGAAGAAGAAGAAGAAAAAGAAGAAGAAGAAGAAGAAGAAGAAGAAGAAGAAGAAGAAGTAGAGGGAGAAGAGTGAACTGCCTAAGGAGGAAGCCTAAGGTCTTCTGGTTCAGGGATAATAGATAAGTTAATTTATCTTCTTCTCAAATGAAATTAACTCCTCATAAGATGTTAATCATGCATTGTTAGCGAGAATTATGGAGTATTTAAGGTAGAACTCTTGGATGGAAATTGAAAATCAAGAGAAGAAGAGCTGATTGTGTTAATTTTATTGTTAGAGCCGAATTTTGTACCTAAGATTTCATAACACTAAAAGACAAATTAGTGAAAGTGAAAATATGAAAGTTATAGCTTTATGACTCATCTAAATTCATATGAAATAGTTTTTCTTGATTTGGTGTGTGAGAGGAGTTATGGCTCCTTAATTAGGGTTGGTTCACAACCAACTGAAATCACCTCAGTCTTACTGTTTTCTTATATTTTGATGAACTTATGTTCTGATTTTGACAAAGTGTAAAACATGAAACTTGTAGGGTTATATCCCCTCTAAATATCTATAAAGCAGTTTGGATTGAATTTTTGTGTGGAAAGAGATATGGCTCATTGATTATGACTGACCTTGTACCCGAATGAAACCTCACCTGTCTTATAATTCTGTTTTACAAGAATTTGATAGCCATAGAATAGGAATTTGGTGATGTGTTAAGCTTTAATGTTGTATATTTATATATTATCTACATGACTGTAAAATATTGTTGCCAAATTTTGTATGGTTGTTGAGATATTGCCCCTTCATTATGACTGATTATCACCATGTTAAAAATCTACTCATCCTGAGATTGTTCATTTGTTTTGGTGAATTTATAAACTAAATTAGACTATCAGTAAACATGAAA